>RCUC01138822.1:0-21422 GCA_003697995.1 Taxidea taxus jeffersonii | reverse complement strand
AAATGGGTCATGGACAAGACCTAAACACTCCTAGAAGCTTTCATAAGATCACATAGTATCTTTAATGACAAAGATTTCTTGGGAAAAAAACTCACAAAATACAACATAAAGAAAAAACGCTGATAAACTGGACTTCTTTAAAATTAAAGATCTGTGCTTATGAAAGCCACCAGTAAGAGAATTAAAAGACAAACTTTCAGAAGGGAGAATACATTTGGAATACTACAGTCAACAAGGAATTTAATATCTTAAATATATAAGAAATTCTTACAAATAAAAGACAACAATAATATTTTTTTTAAAAATGAGCAAAGTATACACAAACAAGCACTTCACAAAAGATTTCCAAAAAGGCAAATAAATCCATGAAAAGGTGCTCAAGATTACTAGTCACCAGGGAAATACAAATAAAACCATAAGCTATAGTACATCCCACCAGAATTACAATATTTAAAAAAAAAAAAAAAAGGTACTGTCAAATTCTGGCAAGGATATAAATAAACAGGGACTCTCATAATCACAAAATACATGAAAAAAAGGTTTATAGCAACCCTACTTATAATAGCCAAGACTAGGAATTACTCAAATGCCTACTAAGAGTTTAAAAGAAAAAAAAAACCAGAATATTCAAATAATAAAACACTAAGAAGTAACAACAACAACAAAAAAAACCAACTAATGTTATACAAAACAAAATTAATTTCAATAACAATGTTGGGCAAAAGTACAAAAGAATATATACTATATGAATCATCTTGTATAAAAAGATTTTTTAAACTCATCATCATTTAAAGTCATTTAAACTATGGGGCACCTGGGTGGCTCAGTTGGTTAAGCAACTGCCTTTTGCTCAGGTTATGATCCTGGAGTCCCAAGACTGAGTCCCACACTGGGCTCCCTGCTCAACAGGGAGTCTGTTCCTTCCTCAGGCCCTCCCCCACTCATGCATGCTCACTCTTTCTCAATCTCTCTCTCAAATAAATAAATAAAAATAAAATAAATAAAATAAAAATAAAATCTTAAAAATAAATAAATATACTCATCTATGGTACTAGGCAAGAGTTTAAGAGATGGTTTACCTTTAATGCTACTTAAGATCTTATATTTAATGACTCATATGGAACTTTAGAAATGATAACAGAGTTCTAAACTTCCCTGGATATAAGATACCCTTCCCTGGATATAAGAACATCCCATTTTGATGAGTATTTCCACAACACCATTTACCTATAATGAATACTAACAAAATGATTCATTTCAAATAAATTCAATCCTTTTGGAACAAGTTTACTATGAATAGGTCTTCTAAACTTCTTTCTTTAAAAGAAATTAGAAAGAAAGCCTGGGAAGGATTAGGATTACTGTTTTAATTTAATAGCCTAGATGACTAAACTGCAACTAGACAATGCCTACCTACAAAAGTTAGACCCAAAAGCAGTTATCAACATTTGCATGTCTATAAACAGATAACAGAAACCCACTGTCCTATCATGGGGTACCTGTCTTTGTAGCAATATTTTAATCAAAATGTCAATAAAATATGAACAGACTTTGATACAATGCGATCATTACACTACTCCTACTTACCATATGTACCAAGTATAGAAATGTATGTGTGTATAAGGAATTTCACTAAAATACTATTTATAAAAGTGAAAAACTAAAAGAACCAAAATATGCAAACCTATAATGAGATAGATTCTTCTGAGTTGACAAAAAAAGGATTACAACAATATGTTATTAAGTGAGAAAAGAAAATTAAAAGATTATTATGTATGATGGGAGCTTGGGAAAAATATTAAAGAAAATACACCAAATTTGCCATTTACCTAGAATGAGGTCAGCAAAATAGGGCCTTAGGCCAAATCTGGCCTGCCAGTGTTTTTTTATTTTTTTCTAATTGGAACAAAGACATGCCCATTTGTTTATTATCTATAATGGTCCTAACATCATAACTCTGCAACAAGTTGAGCAATGGTGACACAGACTATATGTCCCGCAAAGTCTAAAATATTTACTACATGGCCCTTTACAAAAGAGTATGCCAGTCCCTGCTCTAAAAAGTAGGGCTTTACGCTCTCCTCTTTGTATTTCTTTATTCTTTGAAGTTTTAAGAAAAGGAATAACTAAAAGAAAGAAAAACAGAAGATCTTTACAGAAAATAGAAAAGCTTTCTGCTCTTCTACAACTTTTTCCATTTCTCTATTTGGTTGTTGCTTGTTTGTGGAGAAAGAAGAGGGAGAGCACATGTTCATGAGTGGGAGGAGAAGCAGTAGGAGAGGGAGAGAGAGAATCTTAAGTAGAATTCATGTCTAAGCATGGAGCCTGACTCAAGGCTCGATCTCAGGACTCTAAGATCATGACCTAAGCCAAAACCAAGAACTGAGCCAGCAGGGTGACCCTCCATATCTCTATTAAGTTCATATACACTATTTATAGTTTGATTCCAAATCTATCAGACCCTCTCCATTATCCTGAAACCATAACCCAGCCACTTTAGAAATTAATGCAATGTGTTGTGATTTTGGGGTAATCATCATTATGGTATTTTTCAGATGCTATTAAACAGTACACATTCAGACATTACAGATAAAAAACAATCCCTAGTGCAAGTTTAAAATCAGCTAATGAATAACTTCCCAAGACTCTATAGATAGAGAAAGCAACGGCTTTCATGAGTATAAACGTGAAATACTGGCTTGTGCTTCTTAGTTTCTCTCTAGAGACCAAAAACCACATCGTGAATTAACATCAATATATTGCCTCATAGCACTCAAACATTAATTGAATTGATTAGTCAAAGACACACCATCCTCCCAGTCCCTAACCAAGCAACCTCAAAGTTATTCTCTTCTCCTCCCTCTTCCTACAGGCCCCTAATCAATTAGCAAACATTGTCAGTACTTCTCTGTAGTATTTCCAGGTTTAATTTATGCTCTGTATTTCACAGCTAATGTCCTAAAAATCAAGCTTTAATCATTTCATCTACACTATAACTGAGTATGTCTTCTGATCTTTAACATGTTTGTACGTAATTCCCCATCTTTTGAATCACTATCAAATATCTGTGCAACATCTATTATGCTATAAAGACGAGGCTAAGCACTGGAGACAAGCTTTTCTTATATTTTAGTTGGGAAGAAGAGAATATTCTTGAGCTTCCTTCCAGCTTTAAACTCTAATATAAATGCTGTGATAAACAAACTCTAAGGTAACCTCCAATGAGTCAAGGTCTTCTTCTGAATTTAATCTGGGAAAATCTGGGACTTGCTTCTAGCAAACAGAATATGCAAAGATGATGGGACAGTCATTCCTTAAAGAGATTACATTAGAAGGCTCTGCTTCAGCAGACCAGAGAAATTCTCCAGCCATCCTTGAAAAAGAAAGCTACCATGTTGTGAGAGGACCATATGACAAAGTGCTAAAGGCAGGCTTTAGGAGCTGAGATTGGATGCTAGTGACAGCAAGAAAGAAAACGGGGACCTCAGTCTTAACAACTGAAACTAAATTATGCCAACAACAATGTGAGCTCAGAAGAGGAATCCAAGTTCCAGAGAGGAACACAGCTTGGACAACACCTTTACAAATGTGGAGAATTCTAAGTAGAGTATCCAGATGAGCTGTACCCAAACACCTGACCCCAAAAAATTATAAGATAGGAATACATGTTGTTTTTAAAACTTCAGGGCGCCTGGATGGTACAGTCAGTTAAGTGTCTCACTCTTGGTTCTGGCTCAGGTTGTGATCTCTGGGTCATGATCTTAGAGGTGAGATGAAGCCCTATGCTTAGTAAGGAGTCCATTTGAATTTCTTTCTCCCTCTCCCTCTGACCCTCCCCTACCCAACCCCATGCCACTTCACTCTCTCTCTCAAATATTTACAAATAAATAAATAATAAACTACAGTGTTTGTGGTAATTTGTTAGGCAGCAAGAGATAAATAATTACTACATAGGTACACATAGGTATCATAGTTCAGTAGAAGCAAAGATGATTATGTACTCCTCAAAATTTAAAAAATAATTAAAAATTAAAAAAACAAACAAAACACTGAAAGGGGCACCTGGGTGGGGTGCCTCAGTTGATTCCAGGGTTCCAGCCCTGCCTCGGGCTCCCTGCTCAGCATGACCCTGCTTCTCCCTTGGCCTGCAGCTACCCCGCTTGTGTTCTCTCTCGCTCACTCTCTCTCAAACAAATAAATAAAACCTTAAAAAAAAAAAAAAAAGGCTGTTTCTCTCTGTAACACTTTCCAGTCCTCCTCAGGCACTCAACATCATGGCTGCAATTATTACAATAGCCACCAATCAAACTTCTTTCACCAAAGTTATTTTTCCAAAATGAAAACCTGATCATCACGGTATACTTTTTAAAGTTTTAACTACCTTCCCATGATCTACAAGAAAAAGCTAACACCTTTGCATGGCTTACAAACCAAGTTCCCTTCTGCTACTCTTTTATACTCTAACACTGCTTTCTCAAACATTACACCCTATATTTTACACCTCTTTGCATCTGCTCCTACTAATCTCTCAGCCAGGAATGACCTCATATCTTATTCCACCTTGCCTATCTTACTAATCCCTCAAAGCAAAATTCAAAAGTCAACTATATAAAACCTTTCCTGATCCTACATCTCTTTTCCCTCCACAGAACTAATCCTCTACCAAGGTGTGCATGTCTCTTTTGTGGAACTTATTACATCGTATCATTCTGTATAAAACCATCTCAATTATCTTACATTCCAGATTGCACCAACCCTATGTAATTTATCCTTGTATTCCCAGGCATAGATGGTGTCCAGCAGTGCTTGTTGGGAAAATAAATTCTTTGCATACTCACTGATGCCAGGCAATTCTAGGCTATTAAATGCGAGGAATACAAAGATGCATAAAACTGTCCACAAGGTGTTTACCATCTCACTAGGAAGGTAGGACTACATGTAAATAGTAAGGTAACTGTGATAAGTAAGGTTCTCAAAACATTTTCTTCTAGCTCTTCAACGCAATTTAGCAGTTTCCTGGTTTTCCCCTTACTTACTAGCTGTTTATTCACTTTCTCCTTTCCTGGAGACAGGGAACTACATTTTGTTGTGTCCCAGAGTGCAGTTCTGTGCCCTTTCCTCTATCCAAATTATCTCATCCATCCTATGGCCCTTAAATCTCACCTACATGCTGATTCATGTATCTCTAACCCTGTATCTCTTGGTTCCCTGTATTTTCAACTCATACAACCAACTCTCCAACTGAAATCTTAACATGAATACCCAGTGGGCATTTCAAATTTAACATTTCCAAAATGGAACTCTTGACTCTATCTACCCATTCTCAATAAAACCTCTTTCCCTATCTCCACCTCTCTTTTTTTTACTTCACTAAATAGCACCTAAGTCCACTTATGTAAGCCCTAGGATTAAACAATTAATGTTAGCAAGGATATGGAGAAATTGAAACTCTTACACACTGGTGGTGGAAATGTGAAATTGTGCCCCTACTAAGGTAAGCAGTATGGTAATTTCTCAAAAAAACTAAAATGATCACAAATGGATCATATGATCCAGCAATTCCACTTCTGCATTTATAGTGAAAGGAATTAAAAGAAGAGATTAACAGCATTACTCATAAAAACCAAAAGGTTGAAGCAACCCAGTGCCCACCAATGGGTGAATGAATAATAAAATGTGGTATATACATACAATGAAATAAAGGGAAGTTCTGACATGTGCTACAACATGGATGAATCTTGAAGACATTATGCTATTATGCTAAGTAAATAAAGCCAGACACCAAGGATAAATGCTGTTAGGATTTCACTTATACAAGGTACCTAGAGTAGTCAAATTCATGGAGACTGAAAGCGCAGTGGTGTTTGCCACAGGTTGATGGGGAGGGAGGAATGGGAAGTTACTTAATGGGTATAGAGTTTCAGTTCTGCAAGATAAAATGAGTTCTGGAGATGGATGGTAGAGACAGTCACTGAACAATATGAATATACTTAATGCTACTGTACCGTACACTTTAAGATGGTTAAGGTGGTAAAATCTATGCTAAAAATAAATTAAAATTAGAAAACACTTAAGTTAAATGTCACCATCAAAAAACAAAACCAAAACAAAAATTCATATCATACCTCTCCTTAAAACTATGCGATGTATTCTTACTAAACAAGATTAAATCCAAATTTCTTATCCCAGCTTACAGGGCCCTAATCTGATCTGAAACCTCAATACCTCTAACCCCTCTCCCTTACAAATTTTGTTCCAGCCACTCCAGCTTTTTATTTCAATAATAACAAACATCATTCCCTACTCAAGGTATTTGTTTTTGCTATTTCCTCACCTTAAAATGTTGTGACCTAGATCTCAAAATGACTGGCTACTTTTCTTCATTCAAATCAAGTGTCACTCCTCAAATCTTCTCTAAACACTCAATATACTGGCCTCCCTATAACTTTCCCCTCTACACTCTCATAATCCTGCTTTATCTTACTCTAAGCATTTATTACTATCTGAATTATTTGTTCACTAACTTGTTTATTATGTATCCTCTCCTCCATGACAGTTGAATCTTATTCACAGCTTTATCCTCAGACTCCACAAGAGTGTCTGGCATGTAGGATACAATCAATAAATAGGTACAAAACAAATGATAGAAACTGAGTGTCAAAACCACCCCCAACTCTATTATTTTGTCCTTTCTTTACATCCAGTATTTCAATTTCTATAAGATCGAATTCAATCCTCTTTCCCTCTAAGTAATATTCTGCAATTCTCTTCTACAAAGACTTTTACTTTTGTAAATCTTATGCCTAATGTTTATTTTACATATATGTATATATAGTATATGCTTGTTTATACATTATCAGGAAAACTCTATTTGATTGCTATTCCTTTATTTTCACTATCAGATGACAGCTGATCAAGAGAGCACATCATTTAATTATTCTTTTTTAATCAAACATAGCACCTAAGAGGTACTATTTAGCTGTACACAGTCATTATTTGATAAATGGATAGTTTGTGGCAATGATTTAAAGTAAATATTCTCAAGTATCTAAATTTATCTAAGTAATTAAAAGCAAAACTATAGAGCTTTTAGGTTGACATAAATATGTCAGAATTTTAAGTCTGCAACATTTTCACCACATCATACAGAATATTACTGTCCAACCTTAATATGAAATTTGACTAGGCTATGCATAAGGTATTTAATATTATGTTCACATAAGAAAGGAAGCACTTTTTTCCTCCATAATTTACAAAATGCTTTTAAATTACACGCCTCCCATTTAGACACACAGATACGACTTTTCCTCTCATTATGGAAAAAATAAAAATTACTTCACAAATTAAAGTAAGATATCTAAATGAATAGGGGTTTTCTTTTTGCTTTTCTAAGGGACCAATTCTTTTCCCATCTGTATGCATATTTTCCTAAATATACAAATTATATAGCATTTAGCAACTGTAATTTTATCTAATAGTTGTACAAACTCTTATTTCCAATAAAGATTAGAGATACAGTTTTAATTATAATCAGTTTCAAAACATTAGGTTCACTGTATAGTAGATTAGATCTCTAAATGCAGAGCACAAAATGATACACATATTTTAACGTTAAGAAGAAAAACTATGTATAATTTATATCTACAGTGCAAGGAGAAAAAAATGCTTGTGTCAGCCTTAGGAAACAAACAGCCCTATCAAGTGACCAACTAGAAAAGATTCACGCTAGAGGCTCAATAAATAACAGTAATGATGACAACCCTCTCCCATAACTACATTACAGCCCATTGTCCACATCTGATTATACTAGTCTAGACCTTGGGTAAGCACATACACACATTTTTGCCAAGAGTTTTCCAATATTACTGTTCTGTTTCTTGAGCTTTCTGTGACCCCCATTAGCAGAAACTGTCAGATTTTCTGTACTAAACATCTTCAACATTGATAGGAATATTACCACTTTTCTGCACTCTAACAACTGCAGTATGGAAGCAATGCTTCTGAACTGGCAATTCTTCTAAAATTATTATTTCTTTAGAATTAACTACAGAGAATAGTAACAAACCAATTTCTAACAGGGAAAAAAAATTGTTTCCAAAGCCTTCCTGGAATAATATGACAACTATTAAACCTCATTCCTCACACTGTATCTGCATTTATTAACATAGTCCTCATTCTTACATTGCAGAATTATTACCAAACTCTCTATGTAAATGCTTCCTTGCTCAGATCTCCCCTCACACACATACGGACATACATGGCATATTTAATAATTCAATATCACAAAGATCTTTTTTTTTTCCACAAAGATCTTTAAACTGATATCTTTTTCCTCCTTTCTGAGGTACAGCTCTTTTTTTTAATAAAGATTTTATTTATTTGTTTGTTTGTTTGACGGAGGGCACAAGTAGGGGAAGCAGCAGGCAGAGGAAGAGGGAGAAGCAGGCTCCTCACTAAGTGTGGAGTCTGATGTAGGGCTCGATTCCAGGGCTCTGGAATCATGACCTGAGCTGAAGGCAGATGCTTAAGGACTGAGCCACCTAGGTGCCCCTGAGGTACATCTCATAGATATGAGGAAGTGGAGATGCAACGGGGGTGGGAGTTAAGGTGGTAGGAAAAGTAAAAATGAAAGAAGATGGGATCGGGAGGGAGAAAAACCAAAAGAGACTCTTAATGTCATAAAACAAACTGAGGGGGGTGGGGGGAAGAGGGGTTGGGTGAGGGGGGTGGGGTTACATAATATGAAAAAAAAAAGCTAAAAAAAAGTAAAAAAAAAAAAAAAAAAAAAACTTTGAGTAAGAGATGCAAAGGTTAGGTCTAACATAGAATACACAACCCTGAAGCCCAAAAATGAACCAGCTGGTGACTAACAGAACAGTATTTTTACAGTTTTCAAAATTCTTTAACTGGCCTCATACATATTTAAAGAAAATCTAGATCTTGTTCAGTTTAGAACAAACGCAGACGGTGCCCACTTCTAAAAGTCAGTATCCTTTTTATTAGGGAAACCACAATGAATCCATACATTTTACTGTTAGAATGGAAATAGCAAATAGTCCATATAAAATTATTTCTTCCTGAAAATATAAGAGCTCAGTAATTTAATATAAATTTCAAATTTAACATGAATGTCACAATGGGCTATCAACCTATTTTTCCAAATTTACTTTACACAACCCCTAGTTGAGCATTTTAAAACCGTAACTCATGACAGGCTAGAATGGAAGCAGAAGGACCTGTGTGTACGCTGGCATATTCTAGATAACAGAAATTCTTAGGACTATGAAAGCGTTTATTCTCAAGGAGACACACACACACACACACACACACACAAGATAGTTCTATGTAAAAAAAGCAAAACAATGAGGGAAACAGCTCTGACTACTCCCTACTTCATCTCCAGTTTAGGATTTCCCTGTTATAAAATATCATTTTCTTTTCTCCTATACCTGCCTTTGTCTCTTCACTACTAGCAGCAATTGCTTAGCATTTCATAGGAACTTATGATCACCTTATTTAAAACGGAAACATGTCTCTGCCCTACACTGTATCTATTCTTTCTCTCTCTGTTCTATCTTACAGAATTTATCACCCTCTGACATCATATAAACTTTTTTACTTTTTTTATTGTCTACCTATGCTAATTAAAATACACTGCATGAGGGCAGGGATGTCTATTTTGTCCACTGTCTAATCCCCAGAACTCAGAACATAGACCAGCACATAGCTGATGTGCATAAACATTTACCCAATGAACCAATTTCTATCTTCATTTTATTATCATTTAACTCTTCTCAATGTTTAGCTTTTTCCCCTCCCACCCCTAGCCTGTCCCTTTTTTTCTATATTCATTTTCATTTAATGCAGTGTTTCCTTTTATACATAAACTGTTGTCGTTTTTTAAAAATGCATACGGCTCTAAAACTTCTACAAACATACCACCCTTGTCTGGAAGTTGCATGCTTTGGTCTTGTTAAGAAAGGTTCAACAGCAAATTCTACCCTGCTCTACACCTAAAGCCCTGAAACCTACTGGAATTAAGCATTTTTAGGGGCTAAAAAGCACAATTTAAATGTAGCTCCAATGCTTAATTTAATCAGAACAAGCCTGAAAAGTAACCATAAAAAACTGAGATCAAGCTGGAAAGTTAAAAGTGAAAATAATTTGACCATATGACTATTTTAAGCCAAAACACATGAAGAAAAGGAAAATGTTTCTCGTAATTAAGGAGAGCAAATTCTAATCCTCTTTTTTTCTTTTTAAGATTTTATTTATTTATTTGACAGAGAGAGAGATCACAAGTAGGCAGAGGCAGGCAGAGAGAGGGGGGAAGCAGGCTCCCTGCTGAGCAGAGAGCCCAATGTGGGACTCGATCCCAGGACCCTGAGATCATGACCTGAGCCAAAGGCAGAGGCTTAACCCACTGAGCCACCCACGTGCCCCTCTAAACCTCTTTAATATGCCATTGAATTTTCACAAAATAATAAACATTAAACTGTCTAATCTTTAAGAGGAAAGAATAGCATTTCCCCCTTCTAAACAACCCACATTAATATCTATTATTATTAGATCCAGGGTTAGAGTAAAGAGAAATGAAAGTACCTCTCAATACACCTTTACAACAATGACTTCTGAAACAGGATCACTTCCAAACAAATGTTTAAAATATTTAATTGAGTTTTTCTATAGAATATCTATCACCTCACATATATTTTTTAATTTAATCAGAGAGAATATAGCCCTTTAAGAAATACTGCAGAGTTTCCAAGATATAAACTCTCCTTTAATTTACATTTCACCTTTGGTTATTTCAGAGAATATATCCTAGCCACACTGCTTACTTAAGTGCAACAAAAAATTCTGTCTCTTACCAAAATATAACCCAAAGTGGTCAGAATAAAATGCATTTTACCCTCTCTCCCTCCTTATCTTCCTTTTCCCTATTCACCTTCCCCTTCATTCATTCTTCTTTTCATTTACTTCACAGGCATTGATTAAGAATCTATAATATTTAGAATGAAGGGAAATGCTGGAACTACCAAATGAATGCTTAGAAAGTAGAAGTGCAATCTAAGCAGTTGAATTTTGAAGAGATACACAAGTCTATCAGTACTAGAAACATTATGTCTTTTATGAGGGCTATTTACATATCGGGATACAAGCCTGAATTATTACTGTAATAAGCAGATACTGACTATCCCCAGAGGATAATTATGCAATGTGCCCAACAGGATGTGGGATAATCTACCCTTTATTGTGCTTTTGAAGGATGAAGAAAAGAATAAAGTCATAGTAGCAGATTTCAGAGAGAAATCGGAAAAGGTTATAGAAGTTCTCAAAGTGTATTTTTAGGAAACTAAACCCAATATTGTGATTATAGGTCATTTAAAAATTACTCATATATTTAACAAATTATAAAATTCAAGACAAGAATTCATCTTACAATTTTTTTTTTAAGATTTTATTTATTTATTTGACAGACAGAGATCACAAGTAGGCAGAGAGGCAGGCAGAGAGAGAGGAGGAAGCAGGCTCTCCGCGGAGCAGAGAACCCGATGTGGGGCTCGATCCCAGGACCCTGGGATCATGATCTGAGCCGAAGGCAGAGGCTTTAACCCACTGAGCCACCCAGGCGCCCCCATCTTACAATTTTTTACTGTAAGAAAATATTTAACAATTATTCTACCTTTAAATCAAGTTCTAAACTCTACTTTTCCTCACTTTTACTAGCAAAAACTTCTAAAATTTGATCAGCCAAAGAAATTGTTATATATAGAGATATATAACAATTTTATTTATATATAACAATATATATTATTTATATATTTTTCCCTTTAAAATATAAGTAAAGAGAAAAATTTTAAAATTACATAACAAGAAAGACAGGGAACTTCACAGAATTTCCTTTGCATTTTAAGCTATAAAATTTTATTTATAGGGAATAAAAAATTTATTTATAGGGAATTGGAACCGATTTGTCAGAACTTCAGACTATAAGGACAAAAACAGGGACAAACATTGGAAAATACTTTTCCAAAACACTGTTCCTCCTAACACAAGTTAAACAAGAGAAGTTAAGTTGTAAGATTCTGAAATGCTCAAGAACAGCTGTCATGACTACAGATGCCCAGAACAACATCAGGAACTTAAAATGCCCTAAAATATATTAGTTGAAGGGATGGCAGGCATTCTGGCAGGAAGAAAGAAAGCTACCTAACAGCTGGATCTATTTCTGCTGGCAAATTTAACAGCCATATTAAGATAGTAAAGTTTTTGTTTTATTAAGATTTTATTTACTTATTTGAACAGAGAGAGAGATCATAAGTAGGCAGGGAAGCAGGCAGAGAGAGAAAGGAAAGCAGGCTCCCTGTTCAGCAGAAAGCCCTACACAGGGCCAGATCCCAGGACCCTGAGGCCATGACCTGAGCCAAAGGCAGAGGCTTACCCCACTGAGCCATCCAGGCACCTTGAGATAGATTTTAAGAAGAGATGTCAACAAAGCCAATTAATAATAAGAGGAATAAAAAGAAAGGCAAAAATATGAGATACAAATTTCTTTATCTAAATGAGGAATGATTTTCAAGATTCATTGATGAAGAATTTAATTTTAAAATTTAAGCAATAGTTCTTTGGAATCAGTGTAATTAAATACATTTTTCAATTAAATACATTTTTAAGGTGAAGGAAAAAGCAAGTAATATAAAAATCAAGTACATAAATAAATCAACTGAAGCCCAATATACATAATAATGTGAACTTCAGCACATGAATCTAGTATAATAATGACACTCAGATTTCATTATGAAAGTCAAAGGCAATGGTGATAAGTGACTTTCCTATTTCCTATTAATATGGTGCCACAGCTCCACAAACCATTCTAAAATAAGTCTTTAATATTCTTTAAAGAATTTAAAACTGTTTAAAAAAATTTGTACCTTTCAGAAAAAACAGTACTCTTTTAAACCAATTTCTTGCACATATAGAAAGTAAACAGAGATGACAGTGATGATAAAATGATATAAAACATCTATAAACAAAATTATGATTTAGGAATAACAACATTCTTGTTCAATAAATGTAGAAAATCAATGTTTTTAAACTGAAATCTTGTTTTATATGTATGTGTATTTTCTTTTGTATTGATTAAAAAACTGTCAAGAAGGTACCAATTATGCCAATGATTACTAATTACTTGCTTTCTATAAATTTGTTTAAAATGGATGGCTGCTTACATAAAAAAAATCAATAACTGAACTCAAAACTATTAAAACGATGTATTTACAGAGAAAGTACCCTATCAATTGAATAGGTAAGTTTACAGAAACATTTCTACCAAATAACAATTACTTATGTCTGACCTAAGTAATTGATTTGCTAATGATAACCATCAAGTCCAATAAACCTTATGCTGTAGTGTCAGTCTGTAAAGGTCTTCATGTTATTTCACTAATAAAACATTAATCAAGGACTAAATTTATAGCAGCTACGCTATAAATGAGGTCAAGGTAGGTCAGACTTACATAATACGGGAAGAAAAAAAAAGGTCTCTGCAGTGAAAGGAAAAACCCTTATTACTTATTCTTTCTGCCCCTGGGATTAAGTCCAGTAGATAAACACTGCAAACTATTTCACAAATATATCCATAGCTATGTACACTCAAGCAACCTCAATGTACTGAATATTTATAAAAGCAAAGCTAAACCCACTGATTTAGAAAAATAAATCTCAGAAATGTTTCTTTAAAATATATTCTACCCCTTGAAACAAATAATACATTATATGTTATTAAAAATAAGATAAAATAAAATAAACATATTCTACCTTCTAAATAAAGATATAATACAAATTTCAAATACTAGTTCCACTATTTCACTAATGAATGTTAGTTTTCTTTCTACCATGATTAATTTCTGACATTCAAAAGGCAAAGGCTAAGTACTTTCTATAGGATTAGCACTGAAGTAAAGAAGAGAGTTTCTACTAACAAAAGAAGACAAATCCAAACAGAGTAAGACAAGCACAGGTAAGAAATCTGAAAAAGGTATCATAAAACCTATGATTACAGATGATATAAAAATGAGTAAGCTATTCAAATGACTGTATCCAATAAGAATCATCTATTCTGCATAAGGATATCTGAACAATATAAAAGAATTCATTTCTTCATAAAATATAAAAATATTGAACGCAAAATATTTATTATATTATATGCATGTATTCTTTTCTCTTGGTAAAAATCCTCAGAGAAATATCACTTGACTATTACAAAGATTACCTGTATAAAATGAATTTACATTTAAGAATGTTAAAAGTAGGGACGCCTGTGTGGCTCAGTTGGTTAAGCAGCTGCCTTCGGCTCAGGTCATGATCCCAGAGTCCTGGGATCGAGTCCCACATCGGGCTCCTTGCTCAGCAGGGAGTCTGCTTCTCCCTCTGCCTGCCTCTCTGTCTGCCTGTGCTCGTTCGCTCTCTCTCCCTCTCTCTCTGACAAATAAATAAATAAAAATCTTTAAAAAAAAAAAAAGAATGTTAAAAGTATTGTTTACATGAAAAATATCAATAATTAACATCAAAACTATAAAAACAATGTACTTACAGAGTTAATATCTTATCAGTTAAAAATAAATATTTACTAAATTTGTAAGGTACTTCTCTAAGAGCCAGAAATACAACCATAAACAAGAGACAGGAAACTGCTCTCACAGAACATACACTTTACAAAAGGAGACAGACAATGAAAATAAACATAGGAGAGAAATAAGAAATATGGGGAAAGGTTTATAAGAAAGGTAAAAGTAACCTGGATAATAGGTTTCAGGGAAGACTTCTCTGAGGAGGTGACATCTGAACTGGAACTTAAAGGAGAATGAACCAGGGGCACCTAGATGGCTCAGTGGGTTAAGCGTCTGCCTTTAGCTCAGGTCATAATTCTAGGGTCTTGGGATCAAGCCCCACACTTGGCTCCCTGCTCAGCAGGAAGCCTGCTTCTCCCTCTCCCTGACACTCCCCCTGCTTGTGCTCTCTCCCAATCTCTGCCTCTCAAGTAAATAAATAAAATCTTAAAGAAAAAAAAAAAAAAGGAGAATGAACCAGCCATGAAAAAAGCAGGGAGTGTATCTTACAGCTATGGTGGAATAAAGGAGGCCAAGAAATCCTATCACAGAAGACCAAGTAAAGAACAAGAGAATATCTATCAATCATTTCAGGGCTCTCAAAACTGACCAGAGGAAAACAATAAAGTCCACATTAATTTTATTCAAAAAAATAGGCTAAATGTTGAGTAAGAACAAATGGAATTTGTGGTGATCTTTTCAGGACTGCGCCAACCAAGCACCTCAGATAAGTAGTTCTACAAGGCTGTGGCTGCTCATAGAAACCAACAACTTCACTGACACAGATCACTAACTTATTTGAAGTGCAGTTCAAAAAAATGCTTGCCAAGCTGAAAATAGGAAAAAAGCCTTTAAATCTCCTAAAATGAGGTTACATTTGCAATTAGGGTGAGGAGGAGACCAGAGAACCAACCAGGAATTGAAGAAAATCATGAAAATCAAACAGCCAGGCTATATATTATATGTATATTAGGGGGCTTCATAATAATTTCAAACAATCCATAGCTATCAGGACGCCTATGCACACATACACCGCAGACTTGAAGAAGATCGACAGGAAGTGAAAGCTAGGTCAGAGATGAAAACTACTCCAAATTTTAATGTGTTCATCAAACCAAACACATAGCAATACGTGGTCAAAGGTTTCAGCAAGCCTTTTCACCATTTACAGAATTCTAATCTGGAGAAACACTAACCTGACCCCTAAAACACTAGACTAAAAAAATTAAAATACAGACTTTGGAAAAGCTAAGCAATAACATTAACAGTACCATAAAACAAGAAAGAAATTCTGCAAATTAACCCCAAAGGAGTAACTTTTAAAAAGCTAGTTCAACATTTCAAAATCATTAAATATTATCCATCAAATATCAAGAAGCTAAAAGTATAACATCATCATATTCATAAACACAACAAAGGCATATGACAAAATCACACCCATTCATGATAAACACCTCATAAACTAACAGAAAAAGTTCTCAACTTGATAAAGATCTACCCAAAAAAACTCCAAAAAAACCCAAAAAAGACCACAGCTAACATACAGATTGGTAAGAAGTAAGACCTTCTCAACAAGATCATTAAAAGTTAAGAGTATCCCCTCTTATCACTCCTTCCAACATCATATACAAGTTTTAACTAAAGCAGTAAGACATGAAAAGGAAATGAAAGATAGATTGGGAAGGAAGACATAGCACGTATTTGTTTACAGATGACATGATTATCTATATAGAATATCCAAGGGGTGTCTGGGTGGCTCAGTTAGTTAAGTGTCTGACTCTTGGTTTCAGCTCAGGTTATGATCTCATAGATCATGAGATCGAGTGCACATCAGGATCCACACTCAGCAGGGAGTCACCCTGAAAATCCTCTCCCTCTGACCCTTCCCTCCCTCATGCACGCACACTCTCTCTCCCTCTCTCTCTCTCTCACGCTCACTCTCAAATAAATAATCTTAAAAAAAAAAAAAGAGGGACGCCTGGGTGGCTCAGTTGGTTAAGCAGCTGCCTTCGGCTCAGGTCATGATCCCAGCGTCCTGGGATCGAGTCCCACATCGGGCTCCTTGCTTGGCAGGGAGCCTGCTTCTCCCTCTGCCTCTGCCTGCCACTCTGTCTGCCTGTGCTCGCTCTCTCTCTCTCTCAAATAAATAAATAAAATCTTAAAAAAAAAAAAAGAATATCCAAAACAATAGACAAAGTCTGGGAAGTAATCAGTTATTTCACGTTGCAGGATACAAGGTTATTCTACAAAAGTCAGCTGATATTTTATATGCCAAAACTGAACAAGTGCAATTTAAAAATAAAAACAAAATGCCATTTATATTACCACCATAAAAAGTAAAACACTTAGGTATAAATGTAGCAGATTATGTACAAGATCTATATGAGGGACACCTGGGTGGCTTAGTCCGTTAAACTTCTGCCTGTGGCTCAGGTCACAATCCCAGGGTCCTCAGATTGAGTGCCACATGCATTCCCTGCTCAGTGGGGAGTGTGCTTCTCCCTCTCCCTCTGCCTGTCACTCCTCTTGTTTGTGCTCTCTCTCTCTGACAAATAAATAAAAAAATTTTTTATCTATAAATATCTATATGAGGAAAACAAGAAAACTCAGATGAGCAAAATTAAGGAATTCAGTAAGTGGAGAAATATTCCACGTTCACAGATAGGAAGATTCAATATTGCCAAATTGTCATGTCATCCCATGGTCTATAAATTCAATGCAATCCAATTCAAAATTCCAGAAAATTATTATGCAGATATCAACAAAATTATTTTATAGTGTATACAAAAAGCAAAAGGCCCAAAACACAATACTGAAAGAGAAGTTAGAGGACTGACACTACCCAACTTCAAAACCTACTATAAAGGTACAGTAATCAAGAAAGTGTAGTGTTGGTGAAAGAATAGACAGATATATCAAGGGAAAAGAATAGAAAGCTTCTATGAGGAATCTAAAATAGTCAAACTTCCAACACTGCCACCTGCAAGATACAGCATCCATTATATCAGTAGCAGGATTCCTATTTAATCTAAATTCATTAGACTTCCAACAAAAATTTATAGTCAATCTCAATCATATTAATATTCCATTGATCAAACTTTGGCCACAATTGGCAAAGCCATCCAGTGTGCCCTTCATACATGATTTCACTCAACCACAGAAGGCCCTATACCCATCTTAGCCCTACTTCATTCGAGTACAATAGTTCTAAGCAGGTATCTTCCTACTAATCCATTTCCATCCATTAACAGAAATTAATAAAACCTATCAAACACTAACAATCTGCCTAGGAGCTATCACTACACTATTTACAGAAATCTGTGCTCTTACCCAAACTGACATTTAAAAAACTGTCACCGTCTCCACCTCCAGCCAATTATGCTTAATAACAGTAACAATGAGCAGTAATCAACCAAATTAAGCATTTCTAGAAATCTATCTGCATAGAGCATTCTTCAAAGCCATGCTGTTTGTGTTCTGCATCCATTATTCAAAATCTAAATGATGAATAAGATATCCAAAAATTAGGTGGCCTCATTAAAGCACTACTCTTCATTACAACTTCACTCATCCCTAGAAGCCTAGCATTAACAGTAATACCTTTCCTCAATGTTAATTCCTCAAAGACTTAATTATCAAAAACACCAGCATGTTGTAAAATGGTGGTTACCAGGGACTGCAGGAGGAGGAAATGGGAGATAGTCATCAAAAGCTATAAAGTTTCAGTTATGCAAGATAAATAAATCCTAGAGATCTATTGTATAGCAAAGTGCCTATAGTTAAAAATATTATATACTTAAAAACTTGCTAAGAGTAGATCTTATATTAAGTTTTCTAATAATTAATAACAATAATATAACATTAAGATAGGCAAAAAAGTAAGAAAATGTGACTCATACTAATGAACCAATGGTCAAAAGAATCTCTTCTCTGAGTAGGACCAGGTGTTGGATTTAACAAAAAATACTTCAAGGTAGCTGTTATAAATTATGTTTAAAGAATTTAAGGCACTTATACTTTGAAAATAAAGGAGAATGTGATGAAAACGACTACACAAACACTGAATATAAATAATTAGAATCTACTAGAGAGACCCAACTGCAAATTCTGTCAGGTAAAAAAGAAAATAATCAAGAAGAAAAACTCCAAGGGGACTCTGAGATAGCAGAAGGAATGAGTGAACTTGGAAAAACACAACAGCATTAATAAATGGAGCAACAGAAAAAAATATTAAAAATGACTTCACAGTGCCTGCAGGATATCAAGAGGACCAATATATGTATAATGGGAGTCCAGAAAAAGAGGCAAAATAAGCAGAGAAAAAGAAATAATGACTGAAAACATTCCAATTGTTATGAAAAGCATTTGTTAACAGACCCCAGATGCTCAAGGAACTCCAAGCAAGATAAACACCACCAAGCATGGCAGAGAGTAGGAGGTTTTACTCTACTTGTAAGCTACCAAGTTAACCTTTCATGGATCCTGACAGAAGATATGAAATATCTGGGTCACAGACAAATGAGAGTTTATTATTCTCAGCAACAACAGCAGCCAGAGTATCAGCATTTGTGCTAGTACTTCTAAGCCCCATTTCCACACACTGACCCAGGTCCAGGAGATAGAAACACAGAATGTTGCACAAGAGGAAACCTGAGCTTAGGGCCCTAGAATCTTTTCTGATAGCCAGTAGCTTGATAACATTTGCCTCAAAGGGAGATATTATTACTATTATAGTAGATAGGAAACAGCCCTTCAAATGGAGACACTACTATATTCCAGAGCTCTGTGTCACATAAACATCTTTAAAATAACAGTACAGTACAGAACAAAAGCATTTGATCCTTCTACGTGCAAGACATGCAGAAATGTGAGAGATCAATGGAGAATTATCTTCCAACAATCACAAAGGTTTCTTCTGCTTGCAGGACATGCAGAAATGTGACAGGTCAATGAAGAATTACCTTCCAATAATAAAGAGATGTCTTATAAAAAAACAAAAACAAAAAACAAAGTGTTACAAAACAAAGGTAAATAACAAGGTGGGGAAAAAAGGATTAATCACATATGAGAGAACAACAATAGTATTAAAGGCTAACTTTGTATCAGAAAACCTGGAGGCCATGTAACCTATTCAAAGTATTTTTAAAATATCAAACAAGATTAAGCAATGAATGCTGGAACACTGAAGAGAAATAAAATAAAATAAAATCAAACAAGAAGTTCATATGCAGCAAAACTATCTTTCAAAATTGAAAGCACTTTAGGAAAAAAGTCTGGTAGTTCTGCAAAAAGTTAAGCATAGGCTTAACAAATGACCCAATAATTCTTTAATTAGGTATATAACCAAGAGAACTGAAAATTTAAGTACACCAACTCATAAATATTTACAATATCATTATTCACAACTGCAAAAAAGTAGGAACACCAAACTGTCCATTCAATAGGTGAATGAAATGTGGTATATCTGTAAAATATTATTCATCAATAAAAAGGAATAAAGTACTGACTCATGCTATAACAGATGAATCTTTTAAACCTGTAAAGTGAAATTTATCAGTCACAAAAGACCATATATATTGCAATAGCATTTGTATGCCATGTTCAGAACAAGAAAACCTACAGAAACAAAACTGGTTGGCTAGGACTAGGGAAAGGGGAAAATAGAGGATGACTGATAATGAGCAGAGATTTTCTTCTGGGATGATGAAAATGTTCTAAAGTTAGATTATGGTGATGGTTGCACAATTCTGAGTATGTTAAATATGATCAAAACTGTACACTTTATACACAGGTGATCTGTATGCTATGTGAAATACCAGCATCTGCCAGGGCTTGTAAGATATATAATAACATATATAACAATACAATAACAAATGGGGTCGGAAACAGAACTATATTAGAGCAAATTTCCTACATTTTACTGAAATTGTTATTATTAATTGGAAATAGGTTATGCTAAATTAAATTATCATATAATCCTTATAGCAACCAATAAACGAACATTTAAAAATATCACCAAAAAATCAGAATTAAAATGGTACACCTAAAAATACTAGTTCAACACAACAACAAAAAAAATATTATATATTCACATATAAAACAAACAGCAAATGACTGGTGCAAAGCCAAACACTTTAATAATTAAATCTACTGTGAATTGGGGCGCCTGGGTGGCTTAGTGGGTTAAGGCCTCTGCCTTCTGCTCGGGTTATGGTCCCAGGGTCCTGGGATCGAGCCCCGCATTGGGCTCTCTGCTCCGCGGGAAGCCTGCTTCCTCCTCTCTCCTTGCTTGCCTCTCTGACTACTTGTGATCTCTATCAAATAAATAAATAAAATCTTAAAAATATATATATTGTGAATTGACTAAACAGAAGGAGGGATTGATAGACTAGTTTAAAGAGCATTACAGGGCGCCTGGGGGGCTCAGTGGGTTAAGCCTCTGCCTTCAGCTCAGGTCATGATCCCAGGGTCCTGGGATCGAGCCCCACATTGGGCTCTCTGCTCAGCGGGGAGCCTGCTTCCTCCTCCTCTCTCTCTGCTGCCTCTCTGCCTGCTTGCAATCTCTGTCTGCCAAATAAATAAAGTCTTTAAAAAAAAAGATTTAAAAAATGGGGCGCCTGGGGGGCTTAGTGGGTTAAAGCCTCTGCCCTTGGCTCAGGTCATGATCCCAGGGTCCCGGGATCGAGCCCCGCATGAGGCTCTCTGCTTGGCAGGGAGCCTGTTTCCTCCTCTCTCTCTCTGCCTGCCTCTCCGCCTACTTGTGATCTCTCCCTGTCAAATAAATAAATAAAATCTTTTTAAAAAAAGATT
>RCUC01138820.1:0-21093 GCA_003697995.1 Taxidea taxus jeffersonii | reverse complement strand
AGAAAAGTTTGCTTTGGATTGGATGCTTTGGGGAAGGGTTTATTCTGTGATTCATATCTTAATGATATGAATCTTCTGCAGGACAGAAGGCCTGGGGGAGGCTAACGCTATAATCAGTAAAGAGGCAGCAGCTACTCAGTCTGGTGAAGCTAAGAGAATGCTTGGTTACTTGTGTGGTTTGGAAATGTTCTTGTTTTTATCTGGGTTCAGGCTTGATTATGGAGTGGTGATATTTTGTACTGATCTATCTTGGCCAATGCTTCTTTGTGAAATGGTTTACATTCATCAGGAGAACATCAAGGCCTCGATCATGGTACTACGCCAGCCACCAGTTTCCAGGGGCTGCTTTCTCTTAATATGAAAAACCGTAGTGTGTTTTAATTAAAAAGAAAATCTGCTTTAATAACTTAAGGTGCTTTCTGTTACCTCAAAGTCTGTATTGTTATTCTCATTATGTGCCCCAAATGTTTTTTGGCAAGACAGTCCTATTTTATGTTATGTTTACACTTGATTTCTCCTTAGGGAACTACGGTCATATTTCCTGCATCTTATAAGAAGCATTCAAGTAGGATGATGCCATCTACTATATCTATATCTATATATTATATTATTATATAATAATATGATGCATTAGTTATCTGGTTCCTGGTTTCTAGCCCAATTTAGAAGAAGCTGAAAAGACAATAATATTAGGTGGTCTTATAGTACTTTCAAGTTTTGAATTTAAATACCTTATACTGATACTAAGTATGGATAATTTCTGACTATATTATTAGACAGTATTGAGTAGAAGTTAGGAGCGTGGTGTGTCTATCTAGACATATTCTGATGGGGTTTGATTCTTGCCTTAATCCTGTACTGACTATATAACCTTGGGGTAAACTTTTAAAAAGCACATATCTCTGTGTTTCTCCTTTACTTACACACTTCATATTTTTGACACCAGATCTGTGGGTTTTGTACATATCAAGCAATTCTCTGACACCAGCTGGGTGTCTTACAGTTTAATTCTATTCTCATACTACCCGGAGATAGAATCAGAGCCCAGAGGTTAAGGGATCTGTCCCAGGAGAGTGCCCCTCACCTCTACTTCAGATGCCAACTGCAAGTCCCCGGCTGTCACCTGTACTTCTGGCAAACCAGTTATAAATCAGGTTCCCATGAACCTCCCGTGGCCTCAGTAATTTGCTAGAATGGCTCACAGAACTCAGGAAAACATTTACTTACATTTACCAGTTTGCTATAAAGCATATGATAAAAGATCTAGATGGTAGATGATGTGGGGATAAGGGAATGGGGATGGAGTTTCCATGCCGTCTCTCGCTGCACCACTATCCCAGCACCTGCACTTTTTCAGCAACCCAGAAACTTTTTAAACCCCATACTTAGGGGATTTTTGCACTTTTTCAGCAACCCAGAAACTTTTTAAACCCCATACTTAGGGGATTTTTATGGAGGCTTCATCATATAGGCACAATCTGCCATTAACTCAATTTCTAGTCCTCTCCTCTTGCAGTGGAAGGGGATGGGGCTGAAAGTTCCAACCTTTTAATCATGTCTTGGTTTTCCTGGTGAATAGCCCCCATCCTGATGCTTCCCAGAAGCCCACCAAAAATTGCCTCATTAGAGCAAAAGACACTCATATCACCTAAGAAATTCCAAGGGTTTTAGGATCCCTGTGTTAGAAACTAGAATCAAGGACCAAATATTAGAACAAAGATGCTTCTAGTACTCTTATTACTTAGGAAATGACAAGGGTTTTACAAGTTCTGTGCCACGAACTGGGGCAGAGATGAACATGTGTATATACATATACATATTTTATTATTTCACACTAGCAAAAGCTTTTAAGCTTCTGTGCCTCAATATCTTCAACTCTAAAGTAATTTTAAAAATATCTGCTTCGGGATGCCTGGGTGGCTCAGTTGGTTAAGTGGCTGCCTTCGGCTCAGCTCATGATCCCAGCATCCTGGGATCAAGTCCCACATCGGGCTCCTTGCTCGGCAGGGAGCCTGCTTCTCCTTCTGCCTCTGCCTGCCACTCTGTCTGCCTGAGTTCTCTCTCTCCTCTAATAAATAAATAAATAAAAATCTTAAAAAAAAAATATCTGCTTCACAGAGCCAATGTGAGGATCGAAGGAAATAAAACATTAAAGTGTTTAGAACAAATGCCTGGGACATAATGAACATTAATAGTAACATACAATAAATGTTAGCTAATCACATTTTATAGCCACTTTATGCAATGAGGAAAGTACTTGGGATTTGCTGTATGTTGATTAGACAACCAATATTAATTGTTTGGGATTCTGTGGGAGAAACTGAATTAGATATGTGGAAATGGTTACAGTACCTGCCTTCAAGGAGCTTGCTATATAGCTGAGAAATGTATGAAGGGATAATACCTAAATAAACCTGTAAGAATTAAGTGCAAATGTCGGTTGCTAACAATAACAATTTTCATGCCTTTGAGGAAGGAGAATTAACTTCTAGTTAGACTGACAGATGTAGTGGTATGGATGGTAAGTGAGCTGAGTCTTGGGAGATTTACTGAATTTGACTGTCCAGGAAGATGACAAAATAGCACTATAGTCAAATGGAACTTCAAGGGCAAATATATGAGGAATCAGAGAAAAAAATCCCAAGAACAGTAGTACAGCCTACAAAAGTAAAGCAGAACACATACTGAACATAAAACAAAGCACTAAGCTCTGTACTTAAGTTCATTATCTTATTTAATCTTATTTATGACCTTATAGAAAAGGTAGAATCACTATCCCCATTTAGTGAGGAAAACAAGGCTTAGACGGTTTAATGGGCTTACGGTTACTAAGCTAGCAAATGCTAGGCTACAATTTAACCAAGATCTAATGGATTCTAGGTCCCTAGCTCTTAACCTCTATTTTTCTGTTTCACCTTAAATAACCTTTGTATATATTATACCAGTTAAGATCCTCCATAACTAGCCTAAATCCATGTGGAGTGGTCAGATGATGCAAGACATGTAATGCAGCATCAGGAAATTTTTACATTCTCTGAATTGAGTGGCGAGTCCATTGTTATTTGGAGCAATGAAGTGGTATGATTTTTTAAATATTTTAATCAATAATCCTATCTTTCTTATTTATATAAATATTCTTCAAACACTCTACCATTACATGCCCTGTTAGTTTACATAGATAGTCTGAATTGGGTCTTACAAAGAAAAGCCTAGCAAAATGAGGGAAGGATTGTAATAGAAAACATTGTCTTTCATTCGCATTTGTAGAAAAGCCCCCCACAAAGTTAGAGTTCATATCATATATGTATATTTTTTTCATGAGGCTGTGAAGCAGGTGAAGGCTGTGAAGTATTTGAAGCATGAGGTTGTGAAGCATGTTTTTCTCAGGCTTCCTTACATGTAGGACTCACATAAGGATTCATGCCACATAGTTAGGAGGTTGGGGAAAAAAAAACAACTTTGAATCATAGATTTAGTAATGGCTATCAAAGACCAGTACATCAAGAATTATGCTCTTTGGCTAATCATTCACAAAGCAATAAAAGAGACCATATTGCTTAGTATAAAAAAAAAAAGAGAGAGAATATGAAGTTTATTCCAACCAATAACCCATCTGTATACAAACAACCAACTGTTCCCCTTTCATTTGCTCCTTTATGGAAATGTCCGTAATTTCCTCATCTCAGGATACACTTATACATCTGTGGAATCATTACTTTGGCTTATCTAGTATTCTTTGAAATTAAATAAACCAATGACTTAGAGAAAAAGATAAGACTCGAGGAAGAACTATGGGTATAGGATAAATCGCTGGGTAAAAAATTCCAGAACTAAAGGGCTTTGGTCAGATGGTCGATAATTACCACTTCATACCTTAATAATGAATTTAAATCCTCTAAACCTACATTTGTAGCTCTTTGGATTATATCATTCACCTCCTATTGGGTTCCTCCATCTTTTAATTATCTGTTAAAAAGTCACAGAAGCAAAGTTCTTTAAAAACAATAACAGTATTCTTAGGGCGCCTGGGTGGCTCAGTAGGTTAAGCGCCTGCCTTCTAAGCATCTGCTCAAGTCATAATCTCAGGGTCTGGGATTAGGCCCACATCAGGCTTCCTGCTCAGTGGGGAGCCTGCTTCTCCCTCTTTCTCTGCTTTTCCCCCTGCTTGCACTCTCTCTTTCTCTCTGTCAAATAAATAAATAAATAAAATCTAGAAAAAAAACAAAAAAACCCAAAGAAACTAGTATTCTTAATCAGCAGTTCTTAGCAACCCAGGGCTGACTTTGAGTGTTCAAAGTTGAACTGCTTCTAAAGCCTTTGCAGCTAGAGTACAAACCTGAGTGCCACAGACCACATGTGTGGTTAGGAATTTGCTCTTCTAAATTTGATTAATATCTTTTTCATGAACTTCTTGACTTTCTTGTTTCTCAAACATTCACCTGTGTGAAACCTTTACTAGGGTCCCCAGCAACCAGTGATAGAACAATCTGCTGGGAAGGTGTTGAGTCTCCATAACTGGGGAAGCGATCCAAGACTGTTACCATTCTTGCAAGGCAAGTCTGTACCCTCAGTGGAGGGCACAGGCCTTAGATAAGAAAGACCTGAGTTTGGATCACTGTTTTATCCCTTGCCAACAGTGGGATCTTGGACAAGTTATTTAATTTTTCTGAGTTTTGATTTCCTCATTTTGAAAAAAAAATCTCACCTCATGAACTTATGTGAATAATGAATATAATCTTTTCAATGTATATGTTCAAAATACTTTGCACAGTGCCTCGTGAAATAACACACATTTAGTAAATGTGAACTCTTATCTGTAAAGTGGATTCAAGTATTAGTAAGTTATTCAGCTAGAAGATTTTTAAGGCCCTTTCCAATCGAGGCATTGTATACTATTCTTATTCCTTAAGTTACTTCTCTGTACTTGAAATTTTGCACCCAATTTCAATGTGTAGAGGTTTTGCCCACATCACCTAACAATTCTCTAACACCATCTGGGGGGCCTGCAATTCAACTAAATTCTGACACTGTCTATCCAGAGATAGCGCCAAATTTGATAAGGGCTCAGTTCCACAAGCTTTCCCCCACTTCAGATGCCAGTCAAAAGTCTAGGTTGTAATCTGTGCTTCTGACCCATTGGTTATAAATCAGAGGTTCTTAGGACCCTCTTCTTGGGTTTGTTGATTTGCTAGAATGGCTCACAGAACTCAAGAAACTAGTTTTCTCACTAGATGACTGCTTTATGACTGAAGATATTAAAGAGTATGAAATAATAGCCAGGTGAAGAGATACACAGGGTGAGGTTGGAACAAAAGAGCCTGTCCTCATGGAGTTTGGGGCATGGTAACATGTTCAGGTTCTCGATCCTGGAAGTTCTCTGAGTCCATCCTTTTAGGTCTGTTTTTGTTTTTTTTTTTTTTATTTGTTTGTTTGTTTTAATATTTTATTTATTTATTAGAGAGAGACAGTGAAAGAGAACATGAGCAGGGTGAGGGGTAGAGGGAGAAGCGGACTCCCCACTGAGCAGTTAGCCCAATGTGGGGTTCCATCCCATGACTTCAAGATTATGATCTGAGCTGAATGCAGCCGCTTAACCGACTGAGCCACCCAAGCCAGCCTTTTATAGAAAGGCTTCATTACATGGGTATGATTGGTTAAATCATTGCCACTGACAATTGATTCAACACTTCCTCCCCTCTCTGGAAATCTTGGGGTGGGACTGAAAGTAAATTCCAACCCTCTAATCACTGGTAGTTTCTCCTGGCAACCAACCCCTATCTTTAGGTGCTTTCTAAAAGTCACCTTATTAACAAAACAAAAGATACTTTTTACCTCTCATCACTTAAGAAATCCCAATGGTCCTAGGAGCTCTGTGCTAGAAATGGGGACACAGACCAAATATATATTTATTATTATAAATCGCAATATCATAGTACCTCTATTATACATGTAATTTGTAGTCCTTTCTTTGTTGTTGTTATTTATCTTTTTAGATGTTTATTGTATCTTCATCTAGATAACAAGTTTCTTGAAGCCAGGCACTGTGTCGTATGTTATTTTATTTTCTCCAGAGTGGTATGGAGCATGATTTCCCATACAGAGCAGATTTTCTAAATCTTGTTTCTGTTGATAATGCTAATAAACACCTTTGGAAGACTTCTTCCCCAACTTGTCAGTATTAATTAATTTAGATTACATGAATATTTCTGTTATTCCTAGGGAATAAGGTAGGTGCTTTGGAATATGCAGAAGGAATTCAATGTGTCCTAAAGATTCCTTTTATTCCCAAGGAATAGTTTAGACACCAGAAACATCTGGCTCATTAAATGGGTATTTACACATTTTCTGCATGAATTTGCTTAAAGATTCATAGGGTGACAGCTTTGCACCAAATTATACTTTAGTGGCTTCCAGCGTCTTTAACTCTTGGGGAAAAAAATCACTGTTTTTTGTCTTGCTTTGTTTTTTTTGATAGTTTTAAAATACTCACAGAGGGTGATTTCAATACTGATAAGGGAAAAGGAACAGGACCAACTGCAGAGTACAGGTGGACCCAAACAAATGTGCAGACGTTGCCAGGGTAGACTAAGTTCCTAAGCATCCCAATGACTGTGTTTTACAAAGATAGCTGGAGGTAGAAATCTGCTCTAGAGAAATCTTCCTGAGCCTGTATTTTCATGGGAGAAGAGGGGAACTTCATGCTTGATGAGTCCCACAAGGAGTAATCTTTTCTTCTTCCCTGTGCTCCCCACTGTTTTCAGGAATGACAAGAAGAGAAAATATGCAACTTCTTTGCCAGAAAATCATGTTTCCTACATTGAAACCTATCTGCAGAGCTTGTTCTAGAGAGGTCTCTGGGAAATTCAAACAGTGCACTAACTCTGCTTCCCTCAGCAATTAGTAGCTTGTTTTCTGCCTGATGTCCTGAGATTTTCTTTTCCCCTACAGAGCTCCCTTTCTGTACTTCAAAAGTAAAGATTTGGGGCAGAAGGAAAGGGACATTTTTACCTTACTGAAGATTTCCCCGTTAGAGTTAATGGTCCACTTCAAATTTCTCTATTGTGTGGTCAAATAGGTGTGCATACTCTGTGCAACTCAATGCAACCGTGATGCCAAAGAAATCCCTGGAAGGGTGTTGCTAAGTCTGTCTTTACATACTTACCTTTGCCCAATCTTTTTGTTCAATACTCATCTTTGAGTTTGCTCTTCAGTGCTATCTACTTTTCAGCACTGAATCCATTCAGAGTCTGCCCTTTCAGACACTCTAATTTCCAGGCATTTAACCTTTAAAAAATTGACAATTTTTCTCCTCTACAATTTTATGACTTTTGAGTCCATAGAAAGCAGGAAATAAAATGCCATTTTCTTTCTCCAAATTAAACATAAAAGAAATCTGAAAAGAGAACAGAAAATGAATTGTTGGACTGTCAGTGTCTTCCACATCAAGACATTGGATAATGAAATCAAAACGGATCATCAAGTATAGGTCAACTCATATTTGCATTCAAGCATTTTTTATAAAGAATAATGTGACATGTGATGATTTTCTGCAAACCCCAAATGCTTCTTATTTGAAATCATCTTCTAAAACATGCTATGTATATTTAATCATTGTTTAATATTGACTTCCAGAGGAATGTTAGAAAATACAAGAGTGGCTAAGAGTTTTTGACCTTTAAGTCATTACCATTCATTATATTTGTTTAGAAATATTATCAGATTTTCAAACAATTTATCAATCTATGACTATTGGATTCAGGTGTACAGCAGGCTCTACCTCAGTAATAAAAACACACAAATTATAGAGTAGCCATATTTGGACACATGGTCAGATATAATCTAACAATGGATAAGACATTTGAAATCAGAACTGTCTTGGAAAACTCTAGACTTTCTAAAATAGTCAGTTGCATAAAAAAGATTGTGTGTGTGTGTGTGTGTGTGTGTGCGCGCACCTGTGCAGCTCTGTTTTAAAACAAGCCATTCATTCTGCATAGAAGTCCTGTCAGCATTGGATGGCTAATTAACAAGGATGAAGGCTTTACTTAGAATCCAGGGCTCCCCGAGGCCTGATCGCAAAGTTTGGCCCACTGTTTCTGTCAAATTTCAACAATCACAAATTTCAGGGAACCACCTTCTGTTTTTCACATTTTCAAAAATCATTATGAAGAAAGATAAACATATGATATTAATACAGATTACTATTCTAAATGTTAAAAATTAGCAATAACCAGGGGCAGGCAAATAGAACAAGATGTTTATGAACTGAGGCCCTGCTATGGAAGAAACAAAGTTTGCAACTTTGCTACAAATTTTACATCTCACCACCTCATACTTAACTGACTTGGGTCCATTTTGTTGTCATTATTTCACATTTTTATTAACATGTTATTGTTTTTGAGTGTTTTGAGCATGCAGAGATTATGTATAATTTTTGTAGAGCACAACATTTTCAGTAAAACTCATACAGTGAAATCAAGACTATTCCCTTATAATAACTTACTAGTGTTCAGTTCTAACCTGATTTTTAGCAAGACAATATTTGTCCAGTCCCTCTGTACGGATATAAAGAATTTTGTATAGGACAGATGCTTGCCAAGTTTTCCAATTATCTGTGCACATGTATTATTAAATTTTTGGTCATGAGAGAAATGTACACAATTATAGAAAATCAGTGTTTGAAGACTTGGAGACTCTCCACAGGCAGGCGCACACATACTGGCATATACACATACATATTGCTTTAGCCCACCCAAGGCAGAAATCTTTCATTAGTTGCTTTTCCATATAATTTTCTGAATGAAATTGAATAAAATGCATTTTTAGGCCTACAGTCTTGGTAACTAATCATCCATTAAGCATCGTTTGCTCTAAATCTATGTCAACTTCCCTCCCCTTCAAAAGTTCTCTGGGGAAAAATAAATGTACTAGGGCAGGAAAACCCAAGACCTAGGAGCCCAAGTATCTGCAAAGACTTAAGCTATTCGTGGAAAATCAATTTGTGATGACATCTTTTTGAGGAAGAATCTGAGATTGATTTAACTGAATGCTATACTTGTTCCTGCTACTATTTTTGTTCTAAGGATGACATTCTGCTAAGGAAAGAGACACGTATCTAAAGTCTTCAATCATTCATGAATAAAAGCTCTCCTATTAGGCAGTGTTATCTAATCTTCCTTGGTGTCAGTTCCTGCTTTCTTTGTCCCTTGCTGATATTTTTAATGAAATGCCTAATTACATTGTATAGGAAACTAGTTCCTTGACGCTCCAAAGAGTTGAAGAAGCTTAACTTTTCTTTTAGCCAGGCCATATAAATGGTCCAGTAGTGGGCTTTTCATGACTGTGTAGGGAATGATGAGTAGATCCATTTAAAGGAAATTCCCCTGATCTTTCTTAGCTGAATATAGAAGGGAGTGATGTCCTAGAAAAATCTGGCTTGGCAGAGAAACTGCTATTAAAATAAATTGGTTACCAAGTGTTTATTGCATTTTATGTTTGCCTCTCATCATAATCCTTCATAATGTGTTTAAACAATTAATTGCCACAATATCCAATCTTCTGCAGCTTGGAAAGGTACCCTGAGTAGATTGAAAGAGGTATGAATCCCTATTTGTGCAAGGGAGAGAAGAGGCTTTTCACTGTTGTTAATTAATCACATATTAATTTTACATTTATTGAGTGTTCACAATGTAGAATGAAGAACCAAATGTACTTAGAGAGACATATGAGGCCATTATGTCTTTTCAAACACTGTGCATTCAAGAGTCAAGGGGTGTTTCTTGTTCCAGGCAAAGGATGTGAGAAAATGACCCTTAGAAACTTTGCTGGGTAGCAAGGGTAAACACTTTTTGCAAGAAAGAGCTCCCATGTATCCTAACACTATGGTAGTGCGTAATAGTCAACATATCTGACCAGCTAGCTCCATATTCTTTTCCTACTTTATGTTCTCAGTAATTCAACCAACCTGAAAAATTCTGATTCTCAAGCATATCCTACCATGTTTTAGTCAGTTGTAATGAAAATATATATTGGGTGCTCCCAAAACACTTAATTTCATGTAATCATCACCCTTATTAGATGGAAATTGTTGTTATACCCATTTCATAGATGAGGAAAATTAGAATTTAAAGATCTGAGTGACTTGCTGAGGATTACTCAGCAAAGAGCAGAACCAGTGTTTCAGCTGAAGCAGTCTGATTCCAGAATTCTATGACCATCTGTTTTTCTCTCCATGAACCATCCATCCATCCATCACATGTCATATTGCTACCTATCTAGCTATCAAAGTATAAGGAGGTATGCTTTTCATCTTACATAGTAGAGGCTATTCTCAGATGTCTAGAAATCATTGTTTTTGAGATCACTAATCAAATTTAAGAGCAAGATGCTAAAAACTTTTCAATACTCTGTGTAGCTGGGTGGTCTTCTTGATTGATGGGTCTTCCCATAGGTTAATTAGAGAATTAGTCATTTTTTGGTAGATATTCAAATTTAGTATCCATAATTCATTTCTTTAGAGCCATTATTTTCTTTATGGTTACATCCTTTTTAAAAAAATTTTTATTTTGTTTATAAACATATAATGTATTATTAGCCCCAGGGGTACAGGTCTGTGAATTGCCAGGTTTACACACTTCATAGCACTCACCATAGCACATACCCTCCCCAATGTCCATAATCCCACCACCCTCTCCCTACACCTCTCCCCCTGGCCCCCCTCAGTTTGTTTTGTGACATTAAGAGTCTCTTTTGGTTTGTCTCCCTCCCGATCCCATCTTGTTTCATTTGTTCTTTTCCTACCCCAAGCCCCCCATGTTGTATCTCCACTTCCTCATATTAGGGAGATCATATGATAGTTGTCTTTCTCCAATTGACTTATTTCGCTAAGCATAATACCCTCTAGTTCCATCCATGTTGTCGTAGAGCCATTATTTTGCATCACTGATATTGTCTAGGATGCCAGGGTCAGGGTGTAGGGGAAGGGGTAGGGTTGTCAGTCTTCAGAATGCAGTCATGAATTGAATCCCTCTATTTTCAGAGTAGCACCTTGTAGCTTGTACCCACACAGAGCTTCTCTGACCAAGCATCTCCAGAAAGAAAACCTATATCCTTTGGGGTGAAGAGAAGCAATCTCCTAAACTTTATGGGGTTGAGGAAACTTAACTGCTGCTAACACAAACCTCCAATCCAATCCTATTTCTATCAGCTCATCTAGGATTTGTAAGGAGCAGGGAATGCCTGCAACCCTGACCTATTCATAGCATTCCAGCTCAGGTGATTCCCTCCTACTGAAAGATCCACTGCTCAACTTTTGCCAGTGTTACCTGTTCACATATCTCTTCCTTCAGTCCACCACAAATGGTATAATCTCCAGGAAGCCTTTGTTGATCATCTCAGGTATTACGGCCTACTACACTTTGTATGAACATTATATTCATGTTTAATTATGTCCAATAAACTTCATTTCTTTTCAGGATTGAACCTGAAGACTCTTCTCCATATTTCTGTCTGTATTTAGTACAGAACATTCAGAACATTTTGGCTAGCAACAACGATAATCTGGTGATGGTTACATATACATTTCCTGTGTGTATTATCATTATGGTATAGGGAGAAAAAATTTTTCCCAGTAATTATATATTTTTTAAAACTTTGCTTCATAATTAATGAAAACTTAGAAATTAGCTGAATAAACTAGGCAAGTCTTACAATTTTTTAATTGCTATTTTGAGTTAGACAGACATCAATACTAATTTTCACAACAACCCTGAAAGGCAAGTATTGCTATATCCATTTTTTCAACTAATAAATCTAAAGCTTGTAGAAGCTTGTATTTATGTAACACAAAATTAATGAAACTCTTTCACTTTATGTGACATCATTTTATTTTGACCCTCCAAGCAAATCTTTGTGATAATGATGATTTTTTTTATTTTTCTTTGACAAGTGAGAGAAAGAGAACTTAGAACAGTATTTCTCATAATGAGTATGATCTGTGAAAACCTTAGGGTCCCCAAGATCTTTTCAGGGAGTTCTTGAGGTCAACCTATATTTTTAAGATTATTTATTTATGAGAGAGAGAGAGACCATAAGTGGGGGGAGGGGCAGAAGGAGAAGCAGTCTCCCCGCCAAGCAGGAAGTCCTAGGTAAGCCTTGATCCTGGGACTCCAGGATCATGACCTGAATCAAAGTCAGACTCAAACAAATGAGCCACCCACGTGCCCCTTGAGGTCACACTCTTAGTGAGACATTTGTTTGCCATTTCCCTTCTCCCACACTTGTTCAGTGAAGTTTCCAAAATTTGCATAAGTGATTGTGTCATCACTCTGACAGGTAATGGGATGTGTGCTTAGGTATTCTTCTGGTTTTAAAACCTTAGTTTTGGGGCACCTGGGTGGCTCAGCTGGTTAAGAGTAGCTCAGGTCTTGGGATCGAACCCCATATCGGGCTCCCTGGTCAGCCAGGAATCTGCTCTCTCCTTCTGCCTCTCTCCCTGCTTGTGCTTAATACCCCCCCATAAATAAGTTAATTAATTAAAAAATAATGAAATCTTAGTTTTAATTTTTAATAGAGTAAATATCAGAAGATATAGCCCACATATACAAAAGCTCCTTAGGGTTCCTCAGTAGTTTTCAAAAAGTATAATGGATCCTGAGACCAAAACGTTTGACAACTGCTATCTTAAAGGAATGCATTCCTTGCATTCCACAAGAAATACAATTCATTTTTAGTAGAAATGAATTGGCAATACAGATATTCTGTGAACTTAGTATACTGTGCCTCTCCTGTATTTTAATAGAGAAATCCAACTTTCCTTGGAGGATAGCATTGTGTGTCCAGCAGAAGAGCCCCAATTATATATATATACCATAATTAGTAAACAATTTTTGATGAAGACCTACATACATTTCTTTTCTCTTTTGCATTCAGTTTCACAGCAATCCACCTGGAACTCATTTGACTTTAAGGGATATGATATTGTTAAAACTTCACTGTGAGGCCAGTAAAGATCCCTGTACTACATGCTTTTCTTGGAGGCCTTTTGTTTGCAGTATACTTTTACCAAACAAAGTGGCTTCTATCAGAATTAATTTCTTTGATATTCACCATATAGAACAAAATCAAAGTTTCCTACAAGACAATCTTTGAAAAACCTAGATATAAGAATTTTTTTAATCCTTTTAGGTTGCTGTCTCTGATTATTAGAAAAGTACCTAGAGAAATCTGCCAAATTTGACATGTTTGCATGTGATATATACTACAGAAAATTCTCCAAAGAGATCCCCCCCCCATCAAGATACTGGGCTTTGATTTAAGTTTCTGTGAACCAAACAATGTGTTTTTAGACATTTAGCTTACACTCCCTTGGAAATTAGGATGGAATTCTTCCTCTGAGTTTTACATATGTACTTCACATGGTAAGGGTCATAATAAACTGCTGATAATATTTTAGAGAAATTATCAGTGATTAGATTTTGAAGAGGTTATCTTGAATTTCAAATTATATAGAGGCCCAATACTTGACTCAAAATTCGAGTCTAAACCTTGACTCTTTTGTCTCAAAAAAGATTAAATTGTAAGTTGTTAAAAAAAAAAGTAGAAGTCGATGATTTTTAGTATGTCAAATTTCCTTAATCACTATGTATTTCACATGGTAAAAATCATAACAAATTATTGAGAAAATTTCAGAGAAATTATTAGTGATTACATTTCAAAGAGATTATCTTGAATTTACAATTATGTAAAGACCCAAAATTCTGACGAAAAAAAGATCAGATTACAAATTGTACAAAAACAATAAGGAAAATTTGATGGGTTTTAGTATGTCAAAGTTCCTTAAGTCAAATACCTGATAAGTGAGAACACTTTCCAACATCCCAGCCATTTCATTTGCACCAGATTTCCTGGAGTTTGTGAATAATACTGATTGCTGCAGTTGAATCGATTGTGCAACAATCACATTGATCATTAAGACAGTTGAAATGAGCAGATCAGCCATAGGGCAGTTTGTTTATTTTATGTGTATAGATATAGCTTTAATTCCCAGCACAGAAGTCTCGGAGAAATATCTTAATACAAATATTTTTTTGACTGAGTACACATTAAAGGGTCATTTTCTTCCATGCTGTAGGGAACAAGAGCTCAGGGACATGGTCTTAGCATGTTGACACTGCACTTAAGGTTTGTAACAAAGTACCTTATTCTCTACCCTACGGGTTAGAAATGGAGCTCTGGTAAATCTACACCAGGAAATCATCTGCAGGTGTTTTTATAGTAAGGAGGGAGTGAGCCTCTGTCCCCTGAATGGGGATAAAATGCCCTTGAGCATTATGATTATAATGCTTTTTGAATTTTTGCAATTTTGCCCTTTCCACATCTGGTTGCAAGCAAGGCCTGGATTATATAAGAGATGCATGTGTCTAAAGGGACTCACCACTAACATCTCTGGCTCTCCCCTCGGATGTTCTTTAACGACCAAAAGCTACTAGCAGCCCAAACTGGGCATTGATTTTGATTAAACATTTGAGAAAGAGGTGAGCAACATTGGCTATCTGCCTTCAAAATTTCTGAAATATAACACAGAAAATATGTGAAAGAATATTTATTCACAAAGTATCTAATAAGGGAAGTTTTATGTAATAAGATAACTAAACCCCCAAGTCACAGCCTTAAACCATTAAACAATAATCATCATAATAAAACCCCCTATAGAATCCAGCAACACAAAAGAATTTAAGTAGTATGGCTGGAGTTTATAAACGTGAAACTTCACTTTGATTCTTGTGAACAACTAACTTGCCATACTGTAATACTTTTTGTGTGACCTCCATATGCCTCTATTTCCATGAAATCTGCTAGGTAGGTAGTCCTCATTTGTTTTCCCTCTCAACTATATCTTTGGAGAAAAATGGCTTGTTTCTAGATTGTCAGCTAGTGTTTGTTTTCTTCTTTGAACTTGTATTGGCCAAATATTCCTTGGTGATTCTTTCTGTAGATGCTGGATTTTTATTTCCTTTTACCTCCAATTGGCATGTAAGGGTTGCCTGCTAGTCTGCTATTAAATATATATATTTAATCTTAGTAAAGGGAAAAACACGGAGAATAACAATGAACACAAATAACTGATGAGTTTTCACTCTTGCCATGGCTTCCTAAATAGGATGTTGATTCATATTAGAAAAAAAAAATATATATATATATATATCCCTTTTAGAAACCTTGTCCCTTTTCTGTGTGAATGTCCCCTCTATTCTTGGAGTTGTCAGGAGCTGTTTGAAGTTCTTGTGGAGCACCCTGTCATCTGAAAGAGGTTTGACTGGCAGCTCAGGGTCACTCAGAAGGACTTTCTTATTTTGGACTCCATGTCAGTGCAGGTTCCCCCTTACATGTTGGTATGATGTGTGAATCTCTTTGACAAAAGTGTCAGGTCTTCAGAGAGAGTTTTTTGAAGACTGGAATCAAAGCTGCTCTGACAAATAATTCAGTATCTGTTCCTTATAATAGCCAAAGAATATTTTTATATCTTATAAATGTTAAACTTAATTCATATCAATCATCATATTAGCACAATATTAGGGATATAACAAACAGTGCATAAGTATCAGTGAGCCATTATAAATTGAATTTGTTTTAAATATTCTACATGTATATTTAGACACCAATCATGCACGAGTACATAAACAGACTTTCAGATCTGAAGTCTTCTCTTTTCACTCTAGTGGTTTTCATCACATTCGGTGTAAATGATCCATCACTTATATGCATTATTTCCAATAAAATATACCTTATGCTATTAATGCCCTATAGACAAGGGAAATTTTCCTACTTTATCTCCAACTGACAGCCGAGATGAGCAATGTCTGGGTAGCATATTCGGATATTGGTGTGCGTGTGCGAGTGTGAGTGTAGTGTGTATGTGTGAGTTACTCTCTGCTTCCCCCTACACCAGCATTTTCACCCATCCATTCACCTCCACTCCTGAAGATACCACAGTGTTCCAGGAGAAGGCATGTCACAAAGTCTAAATTCTTAGGAGAAATTAGTCTCCAGATGTAGAGGAAGAATTGCAAAAGAGAATTCATGGATTAAAGAAGGTTAACTTGGAGCTGCAAGTAGCAGAAAAGGTTGTTTCTCCACCACAAATGAGGGGAAAAAAAAAAAAAAAAGCATGCCTTGGTTGAGGGGAAAGGGGAAGAGGGACATGCTTTCTAAGGCCCTCTCATCAGAAGAGCTCCTGCTCTCAGCCGGCACAAAGGAGCAGCTACATGAAGTAGCCGGGCAGACGGAAGTAGCAGCAGTCCCAGATGGGTCTCCTCGTCCCCACAGTGGCAGGGAATTGGTCGAAATTCTGGTCTGGGATGGGTCTGTGTGGAATGAGCCCACAGCAACCTCCATTGTTAACATGGGTACTGATGACTTGGGAGCAGCTTTTCTCCTTACCTTCCACCCTCTCAACAACTGTAAGACCCCAAAATTGTCTGTGGTCCAGCATGATGAATGAGCAGTAATCCTCAGTGTGATACAGGCTGAGCATTCAGCCGGCCTGTGACTCAACAGTTTAACATCAGAAATCTGTGCCCAGTTACGTAATAAACAAGTTTATTTGCACAGTGGATTTGGAGTTTTGTGTTTCTCATCTGGGGCAAGTCTTGTGTCTCCACATTAGAAAAGTGTAACCCGAGATTGAGAGAATTTAGAGAACTTACATAAGATCATAAAAGGGTTAAATTCCAGAGCCAGGATATGCATGCCCCAGTCAGTCTGACTTTGAGGATCCGTGATCCACCTGCTATGTTGTCCTGGAATCTAGGGTTAGAGCAATTAGGTCAGATGTTCAAGTGGGGGCAGCATGTGGAGACGGTAGGTACATGGACAGTTGTGCCTGTGGACTGGGAGAGTGTATGTTGTTGAAAAGAGGAGTCAGCTGCCTGAAGACCAAAACCAAGTTCTCTTCATTCAGTTTACAAGTAATAAAGCTGATGTTTTCAAGTGTGCCGGATTCCCCAGCTATTTCTCAATTGGATCAAAATCTTTAGAAGCAGTGATATGATGACTATAACAGTCAATCATTCACTGACCGGCACACGTTGGCACAATAATGGGAAACAAAAGTAAAGGCAGAGTCATGGCTATAAAATCTATTCTTACTGGGGTGCCTGGGTGGCTCAGTGGGTTAAAGCCTCTGCCTTCGGCTCAGGTCAAGATCCCAGGGTCCTGAGATCGAGCCCCACATCCGGCTCTCTGCTCAGCTGGGAGCCTGCTTCCCTTCCACTCTCTCTGTCTGCCTCTCTGCCTGCTTGTGATCTCTGTCTGTCAAATAAATAAATAAAATCTTAAAAAAAAAAAATCTATTCTTACTATTACACCTCAGCTAGGTAGTTCAGAAAAAGGTATATAACAGCAAATACGTGTGAAAGACCAACCAAATAAATGCAATGCCTTTGAGAAGCTTGTAAGATAAAGTTTTCACAGCTCCCTCAATGCAGTTCCAAAGAACAAGACCTGTTTTTGCTTTATGGTCAAGCTTATCTTGTATTCCCATCCTCTCTGGATTTTTTGAAGCGTATTTCTAGTTTATATGTTAGCACTTCGTTCCCTTCAGAATTTCTATTTTGCATTTTTCAAAGTTGTTTTTATTTTGGATGATATTTATTTCTTATCTTAGCAAATACTTCTTTATGTTAATTTGACCTTTGCATTTGTCTTCAACTTGAGTAGTATCTATTTTGTTAACTTGATGAGGTCAATAAGTTTTTAATCTGTGTCTATAGGGGTTTGTTGGCTGTGATTTCAAATCTCATTCCAGTTTTTTCTGTCAGAGACCTCAAGTGAGGAAGGATCATTCTTTGGGGAAGTGGTGATTACAGAGAGACTGGAGTGGTAAATGAATATTGTAATAGTATAGACCAAGTCAAGTTAAAGTCAGAAAAATATTTTTCTACTGAGGTATTATAAAACATCATAGTACACATTCTAAAAATGTTAATTACCATTATAATATTTAATATTTACTGTGCCAGGAAACTTTCCAAGAGGTTTATTCACATTATAGAATCTCCATAATAACTGTAATTACCAGGTACTATTATTAAGTCCCAACTTATAAATGAGAAAACTGAGACAGAGATCACACAGGTAGAAAGTACCAGGGCTAGGAGTCCCCATATTGTGTGTCTACATGTGTGGCTTAAAGGTGTGGTTAGTGGGGACGCCTGGGTGGCTCAGTTGGTTAAGCGGCTGCCTTCAGCTCAGGTCATGATCCCAGCGTCCTGGGATCGAGTCCCACATTGGGCTCCTTGCTCTGCAGGGAGCCTGCTTCTCCCTCTGCCTCTGCCTACCTCTCTGTCTGCCTGTGCTCGTTCTATCTCTAACTAATGAATAAATAAAATCTTTTTAAAAAATTTAAAAAAAAAAAAGGTGTGGTTAGTGAAATCCACTGCCAAAGCTTAATGTAAATGTTATTTAAGAGTCAGATGAAAAGATCAAGGTTTACTTCTGGTTAAGAGTATGGGGTCATTTTTCTTCTCTCCACACAAAGTTGCTCCAGTCCTACATGGATTATTAGAGGGACCCTTACTACTCTCACATTCTCCTGGATGATTTGTCACTCACTTTAGGTGTGCCCAGAGTGGATGGGCTGACTTAAAGGTCATCACCACTGTGACCCAGGTTCTCAGTTTCACTAGAAAATATGTCTGAGTTTAGGGCATGAAATATAAATAGTTTCCTTAAGAATCTGCTTCACTTGCAGAGACTAAATTTAATGTTGATCAGAATGGGTTCAGATTGTGATTTAAAATGACTATGAAATCTACTGGAAAGTTTGGGTACTTTAGATTCAAGAAAACCCATGGAGCAAATCTTAGCTGTATCTCCAGCTAGCCTAGTGGCTGTGGACAAATATATTCCTCTTTGATATTGTTTCATCATTCATCATGTAAAAATGTTAATCTTTCAAAGTTTTGGGAGTGATAGGGGAAGGGCATGCAAACACCCTGTACATAGGCTCTCAATAAGTTTCAACTATAATTTTATTCAAAAACCTGTTTTCATTAAAAGGAGCATTTATTGATACTTTATGATAAACAAAATTTCTTTCCAAGAACAATAAAATATTTAGAGTATCTTTTTTTTCCTCTGAGATCATAGAATAACTTATATATGGTAACTGGCAGTTTAATTAAATAGAACAGTGCAAGCCAATTTTGGGTGAATGAAAGCCACATAGTTTAACGCACATACCATGGTCAGTGTCAAAGAATTAAACATATAAAGTTGCTTCAGAGGTCTTGTTTCAATGAAGCAGTTTCTGACCTGGTATTCCTCAATCTTATGGGTAGCAGTGGGGTTGCATGAGCTTGTCTATTCAGCTTGGGCTGCTATGATAGAATAAAAAGTATAAAAGAGACTCGGTGGCTTAAGCAGCAGACATTTAATTTCTCACAGTTCTGGAGGCTGGAAGTTGGAGATCAGAGTGCCAGCATGGTCGGGTTCTGCAGAGAGCTCTTTCCTGGCTTACAGATGACCACCTTCTCACTGTATGCTCATATGGCCTTTCCTTGGTGCATATCCAGAGAGAGGGAGAAAGGAGGGAGAATCTTTCTCTTTTTCTTCTTATAAGGATACTTTTTTAATCAAACCCTAATTACCTCCCCCCAAAGCCCCAGCTCCAAGTACCATCACATTGAGAGTTGGAGCTTCAGTGGATGATTTTGGGGGAGATCCAAGCATTCAGTTTACAACAGAGCTGTTATAAGCACTCCCAAACAATGAAAAAGGATTCTGATACTTGCCCTCTATAAAGTAGCTCAGGCTAATAAAAAAACCAAAATTCCTTGCTGCACTTTTTTATCAACTCTGTGGTAGCAGTTGTCCCATACGGATCGTGAATTTAAATAGACATATCTGATTAATAAAAACAGAAAAATATTACTTAATAAAATACAGTTTAACAGATAAAACATTTCAAAATACAATGTTTTTGACGCTGGAAGGAAAAACGGGAAATTTTCAGGTTTGGTTCATAATGAGAGTGGTAGTATAGATATGGGAAAAAGAAATCAAGAAATGCCTAAGTTAAGGTGATAGTTGATATCCCGACAGAATGATCTTCCTGCAGTACTTAACCAGATAACAAGATACTTTTCAGTAAAACATAAAGAATTTCTGAAAGATAAAAAGTATGTGACCTGTAAAGTTCATGGGCCACGTGGCCAGGTAGCCATGATGGGACATTTTTATACTCTTAGACCGAAAATCAATTTTTAGAATGTGGGTAGTCCCAGAACACCCTACTTTGTCATGGACAAAGGCCATAGAAAGGGAAGGAGGAATCACTGCAAGGTATATATATGACCATAACAGGACAGGGTAGAGAGCAGCTGGGAGGCAAGGCTGTCTCGCAGTCATGAATAAGTAAGGGTCTCACTGAATGAGGACAAGTGTGGGAGGAGACAAAGATGATTGTAGCTTAGTAAGGTGTAATATGGTCTAATGAAAGAAGTATACACTTGCAAGAGTGAGGAGTTGAACAAGATTTGGGAGAAGGACAACTGTCCCTATAAGGCTTTTATACAAGATAATCAAAGCAATAGGATAGTAATAGGATATCGTGTTGTCAAGTAAATGCAAACAGATTCTCTATGTTCCCACCTACTTATGCAAGTAGAATAATATCCTTCATGACGAAGTATTTACATAGCATTGACCTAATCTTTCTTGCTGCTTTTGCAGAAGAGTGGATATAACCAACCACCCAGCATAATGAGACTCTGACCTACTTCTGAAGATTTTTTTTTTTTTAAGAATTTTTGCCACCAATTCCCACACTCAATAACAGCTTTATTTGTTTAGTTCTTACAGTTTACAAAGTGCTTTTCATACATTTTCTCATTTGGATTTTCACAACTGTGGAGGCAGGAAGCACATGCAATTTATTCCCATTACAGATAAGCAAGGGAAAGCTCATCTGAAAACATGGCCAAGATCAAGTTGCTGAACAAGGGGTAGAGTTGGGTCATTAATGCAGGTCTTGCAATACCCAGTTCTTTCAGCTAACTTATGTGGACTCTATATAAAATGCTGCCAAAAAGT
>RCUC01138819.1:0-36811 GCA_003697995.1 Taxidea taxus jeffersonii | reverse complement strand
CTCTATGTACATGAGCTCATGGAAAGCTGTTTTTCTCCTCTAAATATCTGTGGGAATTTGCATGTTGGAGAAAAAGGAGCACTCTTCCTACAGAGAATTTGTGAGCTTGATGACAGTAAAACCAGACAGATTTTTTAGATGTTGAGCTGAGGCACGGACTCAGTGTGAGGCCGTGGGTACAGTGAGGCAGACAGAAGACCCAAGAACTTCAGGGTTCCAGGTCGTTCTGTCTGTCTGCCTGTAGATCAGCAAAAAAGGATTTTGTCCAGCGGTACTCTCATTGGTCTATACAAACGGACTGTGATGGTGAGCAGCTAATACGAATTTACTGGGGTGGTGACTGCTATCCTTAAGTGGTAATCAGGAATTCTCCGTGCAAGAAGGTACAGCCCTTCCTAGCGGGATAAGCCTTGGTGAACAATGAGGTAATCTACGTTGTGCTTTCAGGCTGTTCTGTCTTTCCTGGAATTTTTGGCATACAACATCAGAGGGAATTTTTTAAAACTTTATTTTCTTTTGTTATTTTTGAACTTTACTTTCTTGTTTCTTAAATGGAACCCCTGCCCTGTGCCAGTTGTCATCTATGCTCAAATGCTTGAAAACTTCATCACCTTGCCTGCCTATAATGAGGATTTTTTTTTTTTTTTAGTTCACTTGTTTGTTCATCTTTTCATGTTACATCAATGGCCAAAAATGAAACAGTAAGCCCTCTTTTAATCTTCTGACATAAGAAAAAGAGAGCAAAATGTGAACTTTGGTCACATACTAATGTCCAAATTACACTGAGACAATGGAAGATTGGATTGCATAAGCATTATTGGTACTCACAGAACCCTGGGTTGTGTCTGGGCTCCCCAGCGGATCACATACTCTGCTGGTTTAGAGGCTGGTACATGGGAAGAAGTTTGCAGGTTTTGACACATGGGGTCATTTGCACGAGTCAATTTGGTTAACCTCGAACTGTGTTGACCAGACCCCCTCCCCTGTATAGTTCTAGGCTACTGTTGTCCAAAAAAATTTTTTTGCATGAGATTTAGCAGGCTGCAGAGAAGCAGCCCAAAGATCTCTGAGTCACCGTGATTCAATGTGATGACAGAGGGAGAGGTGCTGGCAGATTCCAGTTTGTTCTTGCTGTCACCAGCTCCATATTCTGTTCCTCCTCCAACTCTTGACCCTGCTGAGCAACAGCAGAGCGGCCCCAAAGCCCAGGCCTGTCACCAAATGCTTAGCGGTGGAGGCACAGTGTCCACAAACCTCCCGTGAGCTTCCCTTTGTGGTTGCACTTCAGCAGTGGGGCAGGCTTGGCCGTGTTACTGACGCTCTCTGATCTTTCAGCTCCCACACGGACCTGCACTTTCTCTTCTCCTCCTATAATTATGTGAGATCGAATTGTTCATAATAAACCCCTTACTCCATAATGCATAGTGGTTCTCCTTCCCTGATTGAATCCTAAGATACCCAGTGGGAAAGGATTATTAATTACTAGATGGTTTCTGTTGGCAAAGGCACTACACGTTGGAGTCGGAGATACTCTGTACCAACCTCTGTTCCACCACTACCTGCTGATTGATTTGGGACAAGATATTAAACCTCTCAAGCCCCATTTTCTGCACTTGTGAAATAACATTAGCTCCTATTCAGGGTCACTGTGAGGTTTAAATGGCCTATTGCATGTAAAGCCCTTAGCCTGATACATAGCAAATGCGCAGTAAATGTTAATATCACTGAAGGTGCTGAATGTCTGAAGTAGTGGAGACTAAAATATATGGAAAGAAACAAATGATTGAGTATAGGTGTTTTAGGATTTAGGGAAATCTGAGGTTGAAGAGAAAAATAAGAATCAGCAACAGGGAGACAAGATGGAAGGAATAGGCAGTTCAGGATAGAAGCTGTGAGTGCTGAGGGTCTAGACACAGGGGCTAGTGGTTCAGAATGGGCATCAATCATTTTATCCAAGTCCTTTTGCTAGGTGCACAGGTCAGGTCTCCCTGGGTTTGCTGCGTAGAAAACTGTCATGTAGAGAATGAGGGATTTCCTGGATTCCTCTGCTGGTGCACAGTGTACCCAGCTCCAGATATTAAAGTTAGCTTTTGTGGCACTGGAAGAAACCCAAGATAGCCTGAACCCAGTTTGGTCCCATCCTGGAGTGTCATGGGAGCTATGGTGGGGGAAGGAAGAGTTACACCACCCAGGACCTAATGGCCCAGCCTCAGTAAGAAGAGCTGAGACTCAGGGTGAATGGGTGTGTGGTGTGGGTGGGCAACCAGTTCTTAACCCCCATCTCTTCAGAGACCCAGGAACCTGCCCAGATTGGAGAACGAATAAGCCCACACCACCCTCCTCCTGAACAAACTGAATGAGTATTGTGTTCAATTGGGGCATCACCCCTGGGCAACTAGAAACCTTTGAGGGAATGGAAAAAGATATAAAAACCTGATAGAATCAGAAAACATGATTGGAGAGAAATGTGAATGTGCAACTTTAGAGAAGTCTCTGGAAACACATAGTAGCTGCCTTTCGTTCTCAGAGTTTTCACAGAAAAACAGGTCTGAGATCAATGAGTGGAAATTATGAGGAGATAGGTTTGCCTCACTGTATTCCTGTCATTAAAAAATCATTGAAAGTAATGGTCGGCATTTATTGGGCACTTCCTATGTACCAGGCATCGTTCTCAGCAATCTACACATATTCTCTTTTTAAAATCTTACAATATCTCTGTAGAGCACTGAGGCACTCAAAAGTTAAATAATCTGCCCATGTTTATAGAATTTGACACAATGGAGGAAGGATTCAGAACCAGGAAGTCTGTCTCCAGATCCTATGCTCAAACTAAGGCCCTCTGATTTACAATGGAGGGAATTCCCGCATCCAGCAGGATTTGGGGCTCCATTATGTCTGAGCTTTCTTCCAACTCGGATTCCCTGAAGTCTTTCCAGGGGTTGGTAGGTTGGTATTTGATGCAGTCGAACAAACACTTGTGGAGCACTGAGCATTCTCCAGGCTCTGGGCTGGGTACTGGGACAGCAGGATAAACCAGACATGACAGTCCCAAAGAGAGGAACAGAGCGCTGTGGTCCACGGGATAGAATCACAACCTTCTCTCTAAGAGTCGTCAAATGTGAGAAAAAAGCAACCTTTGGTTTTGACACTTCCATCCCATCTCCTTTGGTCACCCTCTCCTCCCTTGCCCGATGTCAACCAGCAAACTGCACAGTTGTCGTGCTGTTGAAAGGGCTCCTGACAGTGTTCGGTGCTGAAAGGGCCGAGGGCCAAGTGAGTGTACATATAAACCAGACAGACCTGGTTTAAAGGCTCAGGCCAACCACAGATAAGTGAGATAAACCATGTCTTTCAGACAAAGCAATCAACGATATTGGGTCTCCTTCTATACCTGCCAGTTCATAACTTATTTTTCCCATTTAACCTAAAACTATCAGATCCGGACAGGAAAATAAAATAGTAATTGGGTAATCTGTGGAACCTTTTATTTTCACACTAGAACGTTGTTTATGGAGCAAAGGAAGGGAAATACATTTTTGAAGAAGGGAGTAAGCTTTTTTCTTTTTACTAAAGCTAAAGTAGGAATAAGACATATTTATGATTGTCCCATAGCCAAAGATAACATTTATTGAACTCTCACTATACGCCGGGCAGCATTCATGAGCTTTCCCGGGATTAGTTCATTAAATCATTTTTTTTAAATGATTTTTTTTAAGATTTTATTTATTTATTAGAGAGAGAGAGTGAGCACAGGCAGAGAGGCAGAGGGAGAAGCAGGCTCCCTGCCGAGCAAGGAGCCCGATGTGGGACTCGATCCCAGAATGCTAGGATCATGACCTGAACCGAAGGCAGCCGCTTAACCAACTGAGCCACCCAGGCGTCCCTAAAGATTTTATTTATTTATTTGTCAGAGAGAGTGAGCACAGGCAGAGTGGCAGGCAGAGGCAGAGGGAGAAGCAGGCTCCCTGCTGAGCAAGGAGCCTGATGTGGGACTCGATCCCAGGACGCTGGGATCATGACCTGAGCCTAAGGCAGCCGATTAACCAACTGAGCCACTCAGGCGTCCCTAGTTCATTAAATCTTTATCCCAACCCTCAGAGGTCGGTGTCCTGGAAACTCCATTTTATAGCTGAGGAAATTAGATGCAGAGAAATGAAGCATCTTGTCCAGAATCACTCAGTGAGTAAATGGGAGAGCCAGAATCTGAATGCTAGCAATTGAGCCCTCAGACAACAGATTCTGTTGCTTCTATAACTGCAATTTTAAAATGAGGCAGAAAAATAAGAAAAAAGAGTCAGGAAAAGTTAAGAAATTAGCCGGAAAATCACATTAGCCAGAAGAGAGCCAGAATGCAATCTGGTGAGTGTGTTCACAGTGCAGAGGCATGTCCCTGTGAGTCCTGCGGCTCCCAAGAGGCCTTAGGAAAGATCTTTTCTCAAATGTGTGGCTGTCAGTGGCACAGAAGTGAGGCTTACAGGGCTGAAGTCAAAGGTGTCTGCAGAGCTGCATTCCTTCTGTGGGCTTTAAGGAGAAGCAGTTCCTTGCCTTTTCTGATTTGGAACGCTGCTCTCATTCCTTGGCCTGTGACCCCATCCCATGGACCTCTGTTTCCATCCTCACATTTCCTTCTCTGACTCTTCTGCCTCTGCCTGACAAATTTTTAAGGACTCTTGCGATTACACTGGCCCACTTAGACAATCCAGGATAATCTTCCCATCTCCAAATCCTTAATCATATCCACAAAGTCCCTTTTGCCCAGTAGTGACAGGTTCAGGGGACACGGCCATGAATATCTTTGGTAAACATTTAACCACAAACACCAACTGCTGGTGAAAACGTAAAGCAGCTCAAAATGTCACACACGGTTGGTGGGAACACAAAATAGTACGGTCATTTTAGAAAACGTGTACACAGAGACTTGTACGCAAATGCAACTTTATCTTGATCACAGCCTGGAGACAGCCAAATGCCCATCTCCCAGGTGAACAGATAAAAGAAGCTGTGGTATATCCACACAACAGAATATTCCTCCGTTTAAAGAAAAAAAACACAACGGGTGCCTGCAAGAACAAGGGTGTTTTAAATAAATTATACCTCACAGAGTTCATTAATTATTTATTTTTTTCTGGAAAGGATATATCACCTGCCCTTTTGAGGAAGCTAAATTGCCTCCAGAAAGTAGAGTTTTTTTTTTAAGATTTTATTTATTTATTTATTTGTTAGAGAGAGAGAGAGAGCAAGCACAGGCAGACAGAGAGGCAGGCAGAGGCAGAGGGAGAAGCAGGCTCCCCGCTGAGCAAGGAGCCCGATGTGGGACTCGATCCCAGGACGCTGGGATCATGACCCGAGCTAAAGGCAGCTGCTTAACCAACTGAGCCACCCAGGCGTCCCCAGAAAGTAGAGTACTTAATCGTAGCTGTATAGAGCCCATCCTTGCTGTCGTCAAGCTGTTGACATGTTGGAAGGAGGGCACAGAAGCCAGAAACTAACCCAGCAGAGCAGGAGGAGAAGGGAGAGCTAACCTATTTGAAAAGGTTCTAGAGTCAACGTTGTTGTTGTTTTTTAACCCGAGCCCCTTGGGGCCTTTGTAATAAGCAGAATGATTCCGGAGAAACCGACTACAGGCCCTACCAAACTCCTGATTGTTAGAGGACACATGAATGAAATGCTTTTATAACAGTACCTGGAGAAGGAAGGAAGAATGTGGCATTCATTCATTCATTCAATCATTCATTCAACATCCATGGAACACTGGAGAGCGGTCACTAAACCAGGTCATTGTGCTGATTCTGGGGTACATAAGACAGATGCAGGTCCTGTTCTCAAAGCCTCATGTCCAGTTGATTACCATTTATCATGCTTTCCCTGATGCTGGCCAACTTCCACCTTCTAGTCTGGCCCATTCATCACAGCCTGACACAGCCAGCACTGCCCCTGCAATGACCCTTCCCTGCAAAGACCCTTCCCTAATGGGTGTAGGATGGTAGAGATCCCTATGGAGTGGTCAAACAATCACTCAGGAAAGAACAAGCCTCCCTTTTTCTGTCCCACCCCCACCACAATCCTTTTCAGTGAGCTCAAAGGAAATGGTGAAACGTGATTCGCCCCAAGGCCCCTTAATAAATAGTTTCTACACACCCCCTCTTGCATTTTAATGAAAAGAAAATGGGTGTGGTAGATCTCTTGCACAATGTTAAAATTGAATGGAGTTTAATTCTATAAAATAGATTCCAAATTACATCATAACTAATAGTATGGGAACACAAAGTTCTGAGCCATAGAGACATAAACAGCCAGTTGGTAAAAATAAAAAATTCTGATGTGCAAACAAACAATAACAAATGAGTGATTAGCTGCCCAGATCTTGGGAGGCTACATTTTCTGGAAAAAGAAGAAGTCTTGGAAAGTGAAGGCTTGGCCAGAGAGTCAGACTGACACGGTTCACTTGCACAAAGAATGGCACAGAGTAGGTACACTCTGTATATAGTTTGCATCTGCCCTAGTTGGTGACATGTGATAGTTAAACAGGATGCACAATGCCCCAACATTGTGCACAGTTTCTGGATGCACAATGCCACAGAATTACAGTAGGCATTCTGAATTTTTTCTCGGATATATGAACAGGGTATATGGTGGGGACCCTTGCTCCACATACATGGGAGAGTAAGGCAGTTTCATGTGATCCCGTCCAGTTAAACAAACTCTCCCACCAGCCAGACATAGTTTTACTAAAATTTACAAATGCATTGAACTTTTATTGTATTCAGAGCACTATGTTAAGGTGAAAACAATAGTAAGGCAGAGTACCTGCTTTTTAGAAGCTACATTTCATTGGGTGTGTGTGGGGGTCCTTGTGAGGAGGGGACATATATAAATGTAAGTAAGTAGGATGAAAGAATACAAGGAAGCATAGAGAAAGAAAACTGACTATTCCTTGAAGAATTTAGAAAGGCCTCTTGGAAGAAATAGAATTGAACTGATCTTGAAGGAAATGGTTGGGTAAATTTTCCTAGAAGAGGGAATTTCAGAACAAATGGGAATAGAGAACATATTTAGGCAAGGACCAGTAGACCCTGTAAGAGACCCATGAGCTGTTTGGTTTCACTATGAAGCTGGGAGTGCCCCAATGGCCAGGAAAGGGAAACTGGTTTAAGACCTTCATAAATTCTAAGAATAGAAATTTCATTACAGTCCTCTCCATGTGCAACTTGAGATTTTCAAAAGACTAAATTACAAAATAAGGCCAAGAAGTCCAAAAAAGTTCTGACTTTGCCTATTAAGAATGGGCAGTTCAAAGTAGTTTGATCTTTTTCTTTTAAACTTAAATAACAAACTCTTAAAAAAAACTTGTTCCAGAAGCTCTGCTTTGGAGTTCTAATTAGGATAGGAGAAGCTCGGCTGTAGGAAGAATGGACTCTGGAAACAGGGAATGAATCCCCAGGCATTTGGTTGGGGCCGCACCCTGGGGCAACACTTCTCCAGCTGGCAATTCCAGGATCAAGGCTCTTTCAAGCAACGGCTCTGCTGTCCACTAGAGCCTCATTGGAATCCTCCCCGATCTTGCACATGCAGCTGTCCAACTAGCAGAGAGAGAGACAATGGCACATTGCATAAGGGGTTAGAAGCTAAGCCTGGATCGGGTACACATCACATCCATCCACACTCCATGAGCCAAGCTGGCCTCATGGCAATCTATACAATCACTGTAGAGAGATGGGAAGCTGTAGGGGACAGCCGGTGCATTCACTTCCTACTGCTGCTATAACCAATTACCTCAATCCTACTGGCTTCAAACAACATAAATTTTATGATCTTACAGTTCCATAGGCTAGAAGCCCAATTTGGGTCTCACTAGGCTAAAATCAAGGTCACCAGGACTGTGTCCCTTCCAGGGGCTCCAGGGGAGACCACTTCCTTGTCTTTCCTAGCTCCTAGGTGTTGCCCACATTGTTTGGCTTATGGCCCCCTCCTTCCATCTTGAAAGCCAGCAACATTGCATCTCTTGTAAAGGTTAACACCTAACCTACTGGATATTTTTTTGATTCTGAGACCCAAAGGTTATGTTTTTATTGTATTATGACTTCATATTTTCACTTCCCCAACTCCCACATCTCCATGGATAGACTATATGTAGTACTTGGTTGAATTCTACTTACTATGGTTTCCTAAATTCGTTTAAAACTTTACCAGAATATCACCCCACATTTCAGCATCATGCCCCATGCACAAAGGTCAGGCTGACACACCTAGCAGAAGTGAACCAAAGATTGTCTAGAGAGGAGTGAGTACCCCTGTGTATTTTTTTGGTAAAGCAACTAAGTGCCCTTCAGACTAGAGTGGAATTTTGTTTTGTTATTGAGTCACACACAATGAAATCAGAGGCAGCAAAACTCTACAACAAAGCACATATCTATTTAGTAATCAGAATAATATGCATAAATGTGGTCTCTGAGTGATGATCTAAATAAATGTATCTTAGAAATTTAAAGATTTGCTGTAATGTAGTTGAGTCAAATAGCCCAGAATACAAATGTATTACACCTTAAAAAAAAAAAAAAAGGCAGCAAAAGCCTAGGAGGAGTAATTTGTTGTGAGGGATACATCTGAAGGACTATGTCTCAGACTCCAAACATGGGCCTGACAAAATCTCCTGGCTGATTTTATTTTTATTTTTTTAAAGATTTTATTTATTTATTTGACAGACAGAGATCACAAATAGGCAGAGAAACAGGCAGAGAGAGAGGCGGATGCAGGCTCCCCGCCGAGCAGAGAGCCCGATGCGGGGCTCGATCCCAGGACCCTGAGATCATGACCGGAGCCAAAGGCGGAGGCTTTAACCCACTGAGCCACCCAGGCGTCCCTCCTGGCTGATTTTAAAGCGAAACTGCTTAACAATCCTCAATACATAATTTAATTAAGGAAAAAAGCAAAATACCTATTTAATCAAATAGGAAATGCAGACAAAAGCCAGGTATTCTTTAATAAACTTCAAGCTCAAGGTCAACATTGAATCTGCAAAAGCAATAAGGCTCCCCAAATAGAAGATCTTTAGTACAATGCTTTGCATAGCTGCCCATGGCCAAAAATAAGAGGAATATTTAGATACTGAATGTGAAGGAAGATATATCTTGCTTTAGCTAGTAAATTAAATCATTTTTTCAAATGTTCAATGCTTCTTTCCTCACCAAAACCTTTTCCTGAATCAGTGAGGCAATTTAAGGAAACATAGTATTCGTAGCGATTTACTTGTGACACTGGTCTCGAACTGATGACAATACATGGCGAACAGAAGCGTCTGTCCAGGGACTGCCTGGGTCATTTCCATGTGGAATGTTTCATTATTCCACGGGCTGTCCATCGGTGGTGTGTTGGTATCATTTTGCACTGGCCTGAGAGCCACTGTGCACATTTCTTTCCAACTCCATTTGGTGGTAATGTAAAAGGGCCACAGTGAGTATTTACCCCACCAAAAAAGTGGCAAGTGCCACAAGTAAGGGCTTCATTTTTTTATTATTTATCTCTGAGACCTGCTTGTTAAGTGTTTACCAACACACGCCGCTGTCCAACACTGACTTTAAATTTGTCTTCGGGATGTACTTGGGGCAATCATTATTCTAAGGTACTGTTTGATACTATTGTTTTAGTGAGACTTCGGGATCAAGAGATATAATGTCCTTTGACTTCTAGAAGTCCCATCAACAAAAAACGATTAGACTTCTTCCTATTACTTAAAAAGAAGTGCTTCTCTTGGTTATTGCCTGCTTTCTTTGCTAGAATAAAAAGACAGGACTCCTCCTCCCTCTTATTAATTGATGTATTTCAACAACCTAACAACACAGGATAGGTACTCAATAAATATTTGTTGAGTAAATGACTAAGATTTGCCTGAAGCAAGGACCCTGTCTTCCTGGTTGGTGATTCCCCAGGCTTCCTCTGTCATTAGTATTGCAAATTCTCAGTGGGAAGAGAGTTAAAACTGTTCTCTATAACTCCTTCTTCTGCATTTTCATGGTAATTTTAATTTTTAAAAAATTTAAAACACAGTTTTTTATTAATTTCATGTACATAATATAGTGATTTGACACTTCCTCACATCACTAGGTCATCAGGAAAACCGCCCTCCTTCATCCCTATCACCTGGTGTCCCCATCCCCCACCTCCCTCCCCCAATCATCACTTTGTTCTCAATAATGAAGGGTCTATTTCTTGGCTTATCTGTCTCTCTCTCTCCTTTGTCCCCTTGCTCATTTGTTTTGTTTTTTAAATTCCACATATCTTATAGTAATTTTTTAAATGCCAATATTATATGGAGGCTGTTATCTACATACATTATTATAAGTGTCCCTTTTGTTACATACATGTGTTACTCTTCTATCCACTATTATAGCAGTGCCAAAATCAGAGTCTATGTTTCTGTTTTATGTTTATTGCCTTTTTGAAAGTAGTATATCCTTTGTTTTTATTATTTATTCTCATGAATGCATCACATGGGAAGGGCTTCTCTTTGCCTGTGTCCCTTAGCACAGTGGAAGCAGGTGTGATGGCCAAGACTGAATTCCACATCTTACCCATTCATGTCCTTGGCCCTGACAAGAGAGCAGGCTCAACACATCCTTATTGAAAGAACAGTGCTGACATTGCCTTTGAAAATTCTGGAGGGACTTCAACAAAACTCAAAGGGAAGAAAAGCTAGATTTCCTCCTAAAACACTGCACGGTCCCGGGACGCCTGGGTGGCTCAGTTTGTTAAGCAGCTGCCTTCGGCTCAGGTCATGATCCCAGCGTCCTGGGATTGAGTCCCACATCGGGCTCCTTGCTCGGCAGGGAGCCTGCTTCTCCCTCTGCTTCTGCTTACCACTCTGTCTGCCTGTGCTCACTCTCTCTCTCTCTCTCTAATAAATAAATAAATAAAATCTTTAAAAAAAAAAAAAAACATTGCACGGTCTCTACCTCCCCCGCCACACACAGTGTAGCCAATAATCTTGATCTTTGCCCAAGTCACCTGTCAAAGCAAATCTTTCTTAAAGAGGCTTATGTAGGAGGCCAGCCCAAGATTTGACTTTATCAAGGGCTGAAGGAGGCTGACCACATCCTTGATCTTGGCTGTCCCATCTGTGACTCAGAAACAACCTGAACCCCCCTGATGTAATCAGCTTTGAGGAATTCTGCCTAATCGATTGACAAATCTTTTCCCGGACAGCCGGGGATGCCCAGACAACATACAAATGGCATGTTGACAATAGTGATTAAAATAAATAGCTTTCCTTAAGCGTTACTGTCACTCCTGGTAGAGGTAATCCTTGAAGCATGGGCTTTGGGAAAAACAAGTTTGGAGTTGACTTTGGCAGCTCACCGGGGTGTTACATGTTCAGTTTGTTATAAGCTTCAAGCTGCTGGCATAAGCCCAAGAGTCACGATATTGCAGCCCTTGTGAAATAAACAGAAAGCTCTAACGCTAGAGGCCAGCACACCCTGAACTGATTTTCTGGGGAAGTTCTCTAGGGACCCAGGGTTGCATAAAACTCAATGGGAAAAAACAGCCCAACTCCATATAAACCCTCCTTACCCAATATAAAATATTCTGCAATCTTTGAACTTGCCAATTGTTGCTTGCAGAATGGATCTACCATGTAGATACTTTGTGGAAAGTTGTTTTTTTACTGGGGCAGCTCCTCCGGGGATAGTTGGAGGTCAGAGAGTTGTATTTTCCAGAACCCTCTATCTTCAGCTTTGGTGCCAATTGGCCAGGGCACCAGGCAACATTTTCGCAGTCAGTGAAGGTCAACGCTGTTCAGATTGGTGGAACGTATACGTACAAATGTGTTATGTATTTATGCGTGTGTTATGTATCATGGGACTGAGGATCCTGTCCCAGAGGGCAAAGGGAATAATGCTGCCTCCTAGTGGGAGCAAGTGGAAAAATGAAAAGAAACTGGTGAGCAGGCTGCTTTAGAACAGGCGGAAGGAATTGAAGGGGGTCTCAGACCCAGATAGAAGTACAGACACTTCCTGCCACTTAAGAATCTGACTTTATGGGATGCCTGGGTGGCTCAGTCGGTTAAGCGTCTGCCTTCAGCTCGGGTCATGATCTCGGGGTCCTGGGATCCAGTCCCGCATCGGGCTCCCTGCTCGGCGGGGAGCCTGCTTCTCCCTCTGCCTGCTGCTCCCTTGCTTGTGTTCCCTCACTCTCATTCTCTATCTGACAAATAAATAAAATATTTTTTTTAAAAAAAGGAATCTGACTTTATGCAATACAAAAGATCTTTTTCTAAAAATCTACACGGCTTCGCTTGGTAGAGCATTTGAACCCACCAATCAACATTTTTTTTTTTTTTTTTTACAGCTTCTTATGTGCTCTAACATGGGTCTAGAATCATAGGGGACACCAAGGAAATAGGCAGGATTTTTGCCCTTAGAAAATGTATATGTAATTCAAAGGGAGAAACTGGCTTGTACCTTAAAGCAATAAGGAATAATAATTGAGTCTTCATCTGTGTGGCTCAGTTTATATGTCAACAGCCTACTCTTCCTCTGGCTCCCTTGGTCTGGTTTTGGTATTCAGAGATCTTCATCATCTGGTTTCCCACTCATAGCCCACCTCGCACATTTCTCTCTTACATTCTATGTTCTTGAAGCTGGCTTAAGAGAGCCCCTGGGAGACTTGTTACTGAGACTTTCTAACATATCATTAGAAATCTAGCAAGACATGGAGAACAGAACTGTCGGGACCCCTCAGGGAGAAGACATTATTCGAGGTCCTGCCATAAACTGCTAAGGGTTGGGAGTGATATCCTCCAGGCCCACGCTTAAGGAACAGTAGAATATTTCTGTATTGCTTCCTAAAGAAAATATGTCCACCTAACCACAGAATTTTGTGTACCTGGGTCAGGGAACAAGAACTGACTTGCCTGGGACAATCGAGAAGAGTGGCTACATCCTGCCTTCGGAGGGCTCTGGGCTTCTTTCACAACAAACTTAAAAGAAAGCCGTTGAAAAGGGCACCTGATTCATTAGTGAATGAGAGGGGCTGTCTCTGGGCTACTGAATTACCTGTAGTTCTCGGGATTTCCCCTGTTATCATGTCTCTGTGCTTTTGACAGTTTTGGCTGGAACCATCCCATTGATATTCTATACTGACTTAATTTGTAAACTCAACAAAAGTCATTGTCCCCTCCAGAAGATCTCCTTAACTCTCAGCTGTATTCTGGCCTAGCCTGGTCTGTTTTAGATGCCCAACCTTTGTGCTCCCACAGCTCTTGATGTACGTGTCTTATCAGAGCATGGTGTTATAATAAGCTGTGAGTGGGTCTGGACCCCAGGGAAGAGGGCGATAACCTCCCTGATTGGTGTGGGTTGTGTCTCATCTTTCTGTGTACCCCAGCATCTCTACTAGTTCCTGGCCATGTTGAATATAACATTCTCTTTTTTAGGACTAGGGAAAAGAGAAACTACTGAGCAGGCCTAAGTAGTTTGTTTCATAACAGAAGACTTGGATTGAGTCCTGATCAGTAGATAAGAAGAATTGGAAAGGTCAGGGGCATGATCTTCCTGCCACGAGAGTGATTCTGTGTAGGGAGCAGTAAGCCCAAGACCATTCTGGGCTCTGCTACCGTGGGATCTGCATACTAAAGCAACTTTACTAAGGTCGCCCTGACCGCAATATCTGTGCTAAACAAGATGCCCCACTGTGGTATCTCGTGTCCTGGAACATTTGCAAGATATGCGTTCCGAAATCGTCAAGTTCCTTCACTTGTGACTCCGGCTAACTGCCAACAGAAAGTCACTCCCTTCCAACGCCTGACCTTTTCTGCCTATATATACCCCCGCAGCTTGACAAATAAATGAGACTTGATCAGAGTCCTGTCTTGTCTCCATCTCTCATGTCTCTTGTCCTTTCATTCTCACTCCCCCTCTAGGGTCTCTACCCTACCACAGGTCGGGTCAATTCTGTGCATGAATCTGTTAAACAGTAAAAGACACAAGCCCAACTGTGATAGGCAAAATATTTTTCTGTATATCTAAAAAAATCTAACAAAGTCCATTTCCTCTTTCTCAATCCTTTCCAAAATTTCAGCAATATAATTATATATATTATAATATATTATATATATTACATAAGCATAGTATATAATTATATACAAATATATAAAATAATATATAAATATAATTATGATACAGTATAGATATGTGTTTTAAATAAATGTGTATTACATAATATATAATATCTATTACATAACATAGCATGTAATTACATAATTACAGAATATGGTGTTTTATAATTACATAATTATGTAATTATATATTACATATTATATATTATTACATTAATTAATATCGATAGAGTTCTTGGTTGCCGTTCTGGCTATAAATGAAATCTTAGAATGCTGCATGAATTCAGAGGAAAAGGTCCTTCCCATTACATCTCTCTCCTCCAAGTCCCCCCACAAAGTTCCTAAACAGAGAGATCTTGCTCAGGGGATATGTGCAGCATGAGGTTGAAATAGCTACAGGTTAACCAGAATAAGTGGGCTCTTAACTTCTCTCCCTTTCCCGCCCATAGGCCTCAGCTTCCTATTGGTGGCGTGTCCCTTGAGCCCCAGTTGAATATTATTTTGCAGACAGTGAAGGGGTTTACTTTAGAGACTGGTGTTCAGGGCTGTTATCTGGGCAAGTGGATGGAGGATGGAGAGTACTGAGCACCATCTCCTTTACCAGGTTTGGACATGGTTATTCTGAAACAGAAAGTTATCAGATAACACCACTAGCCAGACTAGAGTTTTCTGTTTCTTGACAAAGAGTGAAATAATAAATATGGCATTGCTGTGAGAGATTTTGTCTGGGAGAACACGTTTTAGACCACGTTTACAGACAGAAAATGTTACATCCATACTTTTAAATGGCTATACCTGCATCTTCAGTTCTGAGCAGAAGTGTTGAGAAAGCCAACCCTAGAGCCTACAAGAAAGATCAAAACCACGAAGATTAAAACCATTGTCAATTAAATGGATCATAGGCCTAAATGTAAAAGCCAAGATTATAAAACTCCTAAAGGAAAACAGGGGAGAAAATCTTTGTGACCTGAGGTTAGCCCAAGATTTCTAAGATTCAACAAAAAAAAGATAAACCATAAAAGGAAAAATTGATGAATTGGATTTCAACAAAAATTAAAAAATTGCTCTTTGACAAAAATGTTAATTGTACTGATTAATTCATTCTAAATATTATTAAATGTCTATTATGTTGAGCACCTGGCTGGCTCAGTCAGTTAAGCATCCTACTCTTGGTTTTGAGTCAGGTCACAATATCAGAGGTCTGTGAGATTGAGCCCCCTATTGGGTTCTGCAGCTCAGCAAGAAGTCTGTGTAAGATTCTCAATCCCCCTCTCCTTCTGCCCCTCCCCCTGTTTGTGCTCTCTCTCAAATAAATAAATAAATAAGTCTTTTAAAAATATGTCTATTATGTGCCAATACCCTCTTTCTTGCTAAATTATGTCAATGAACTGAACTCTGTTATACTGAACTGTTGCAGGAAAATGAACATTTTAGAAAATTTTTCAACGAAGAAAAACACAAAGCAGGGAAATTTTCATTAACCAAAACATCTCTATGGTATTTTTCAAATTTGCAATTTAAATGCACGGGCAAGATCCAATACCAGGAAATGATGGAGAAATGCTAAGAGATAAGAATGTGTACTGCCATTTGGAATTTGTTGAATCTTGTCAAGGATCCTGAAGATTTGGATGTGAGACAAAGAATAGTAGAACTTCCCAGGGTGATCGAAAGCCATACTTCGCTCCATATTGTTTATTGTCCCGTGAGACTTCAGTGTCCCTCAGACAACCCCAGATTTGAAGACAACTTCCTTCTACCAGCTGTAGGATTCCAGACTGATGCAAATGCCTACCTCGTAGAGTTCTTGTAAGAATTAATGAGGTAGTAATTGTGATGTGCATAAGTATGTCTCAATAGAAACTCACTAGATGATGATGTTAATGGTGATGATGATGATGATAGAATCCAATCAGCTTCCAAAAGTTGACCGGGTCTGAGCAGCTCACTTGTTATTTTTAAGAAATGTGCCTCCTCCCCCATGATAGCCTTAGGGTTTTGGGGAGAAATGGGGCATTTCCCTTCCTCCCCACCATCCAGTGCCCAAGATAGGTATCACTAATTAACCCACTGTAGCACTCTTCAGTTAGGGTGGACTGGGTTTCAAATGCCTCTCCAGGAAGACACATCCAATCATTTAGAGTTAGTGCTAGAGATAAAATATATCTACCATTCCTGATTTAAGGGTGCAGCAGACAGCTCCAACAGACCAGGAGGAGTGACTATAAGCTTATTTTTCCTATGAAGGTAAAGGCCCAAGTCAAGTCAAAAGAAAGGTGGATGACCAACCTTTCTAGAAGAAGCTTAGTCACACTATAGCACAAATTTATTTCCTAAACAATCAGTCACTGATTAGTTTGTTTTTTATTTAGTTAAATTATGTTCTTCGCTTATTCTACTTTTGGAAATAAACTTTAATTATTTACTTATTTACTCAATTCCCGGAATTTCCTGAAAGTAGATTTTTGACTTTTCAGATCTTAGAGGCACATAACCCCCATCACACTTTGTTTTTGGGGGGTTTTGTTTGTTTTATTTTTTTCCTCATTGTAATTACAGATGTTGTTCCCTAGGTTAAGAGGCCCTTGGGCTCTAGCTGAAAAGCCAGTAGTTCCAAGAGGCAGAAAGAAAGAAAACCTGTAAAGTCCATGGTCTTGTGATATGACTCAGCTAATGGCAATGATGCTCAAAGGGGCAGAACTATCCTTAAGGCATGATTCTCATGTTGGCTACAAAATACAATCAACTGAACAGTTTAAAAAAAAACCGATGACCAGACAGGGGCCCTGACCAATTATGCTAGTGATGGTGCAGAGGATGCCCAGGTGTCAGTATTTGAACAAAGCTCCTCAGGTAATTTTAATGTGCAGCCAAGGTTGAGAAACTATTGTCCTAAGTTGTTTTGGAAATTTGCAAGATACTCCCGGTAGCCCAATAATTGGGGCGGAGGTGTTACTGGTATTTTCTTGGCAGAGATATGGGTTAGATGTTTTTGTAATGTCTTATAATGCCTAGCATGGTTCCCCCCCAACCCCCAATGAAAAATTGCCATATCTTTTGAATGTCTTACTGGATATTGACATAGTTGAAAAAATGTTATGATCTGGAACTTAACTCTACCATACATATAAACAAGAAGTATTCTTTGCATGTTTTTAGTTAACATACGCTGAATTTTCCCAGAATGTAATAAAAATATAAGTCAAGGTAGAATTGTACTTTATTCTGTTTAGAACTTTACTAGGAGTTGCTCACCTTGTCTGATAATCATATCACTGATGTCAGCACTACTTGTGGTATTCGAGTAATTACCATTTGTTGTAGAGGTTTTCCTCGTGATTCAATATATAGGTGCAAGCATCTGATGATCTCATTCTCCTTTACATATTGCAATATATCGTACTTTATTATAATAAACCTTCATGTCATGCCTCTTTCTGCCAAAACATTGATTTTCAAATATTGTGTGTTAGGGTGGGTTATATAATTTGTAAATTTCATTTCAGGAGAACAAGTGCAGCATTATAAAATATTTCTTATAAAAAGGGACTTTGGGATAAGTTTAGATTGAGAACTTCCAATCTAGGGATTCCTTTTAGGATCTGTAATAAGGTCATCTCAATTTGTGTCTCTGTTTATTTAGCACGGCCGTCCAGAGATGGCCCAGAGATAGAGGTACATGCAACTTTGAACAAGTTACCTAAAGTCTGTAAGCTTCAGTTTCCTCATCCTTAAAAATGGCCTAACAAGAGTACTTCCCTCATAGATCTGTCAAGAGAATTAAATGAGATCAACTTTAAAAAGCACTTAGCAAAGTTTCTGGCATGCAGGAAGCACTGTTCTGATGATGGCGACAAAGAAGGTGATGATGACAAATTAAGCAGTACGATTCAGAAAGAGACCAAAGACTCTTTAATCCCTTCCTCGGTCAAGTATGTCATCTCTAAACCCTGCTTCCCTATTTTTCAAAGCAGAACACTGCCCAGAACAGGTATCCAGAATATTCAATCCTGGATGGGAACACCTTACAGAACCTCTCCTTCTTCATTGTTATATTTGTTTTGAGCGGTAACCATGGACAGAAACTTAGGGCATTTTTGTGTGTGTGCGGCAGATAAACCGTTACAGGTTTGATCGTGGTGTTAGCGCTCCAGGAGCTCAGAGACTTTGCACCTGGAGAGACGCAGATCTCATGGACACTCTTTGGGTCTTTCGAAATGAAGCCAGGCACCACCGGTCCCAGTATGTTTGTTTGTTTGTTCCACCCTCTTTTTACTCGACTTATCAGCCTTTTCTTCCAGCCGTATCTCCGCATAAACTTGCAAGAGAACGGCTTACTCTTTGGAAAAATCTAAACTAGATGTTCTGTTCTATCTTTCGAACAGAAGGGCCAAGACTCTTCTTTTAGGGGCTGGTCTATAATCTTGAAGCCAGGATCTCAGTGTTCCCTTCTGGTTTCCTGCCCAGACCTGACTGTACTCATCTGGAGCATTTGCTGGTCAGGAGACTCCATCCCCCTCATTCAGTAGAGACACTACCTTCTGAGTCCATTCAATCTGTGCCATGCAAACCCATGAGTTTTGTGAGCGTAAGAAACTGGGAGTCTTTGTCCAGAGATGGTCTTCCATGTAATTCAGTTTTTCACTGTGAGGACTTTGAGTAACAGGATAGGCTATGCACAGAGGGGTCTACAGCTGGTTGTGGATTTCCAGGTGAAGAAGCCTGGAAAAGGTAACAGACTCCACTCCCCATACTTTGGGGTAGGATGATCCACAAACCATTCCCAATAGAGAAGAATCCATCCCAATGTTAAGGACCCTCCAAAATTTAAGATTCCATAATCAGTAACACCACCTACTGCTAGAGTTTGTTCTCACTTAAGGAGACTTAGTATTTATTGAACACTTACTAACAGCCAGAAATAATAATAAGCCTTTTACATCCACTGTCTTAACTCATTCTCACAAAAGCCTTTTGAGTTAGGAACCAAGAACATTCTTTCTACAGGTAAGAAAATGAAAGTGCAGAAAGGTTAAGTTCTTTGACCAAACAAGCAGCAGAGTTCACATTCAACACTAGGCTGTCTAGCTGCAAGTTTCAGGATATTATTAGCTTGCAGGCTTTAGCTATATTGCTTCACTTGGACATGCTGGACATGCTTCAGTTTATACCTGCTTCTTTGTATTTGCTTCTGCATATCCACTGGTGTCACTCAAAACCCTGGGTTTTACCAGAGCCTCAGACTAACCAGACCAGCACTATCCAATGGAAATATAAAGGGAGTCACAGATGTGAGCCACATTTGTAATTTCAATTTTTCAAGTAGCCACATTTTAAGAAGTAAAAAGAAATAGGTAAAATTAATGTTATTAATATAGTTTATGGAAGCCAATAGATCTAAAATGCTATGATTTCAATATGAAATCAATATAAAAATTATTCATGAAATAATTTTCACTTTTTTTGTACTAAGCCTTGGCAACAAGGTATATATTTATACTCATGGCACATCTCGGGTCAGACCACCCCCATTTCAGTCGCCCAAGAGCCACATGTGGCTAGGACATGCTGAAGTGAAGAGCACAGATCTAAACACATAGATCCCAACCTTCTTAATAATCCTAGTGGCTAGAACGCCTGGGTGGCTCAGTGGGTTAAGCCTCTGCCTTCGGCTCAGGTCATGATCTCAGAGTCCTGGGATCAAGCCCAGCATCGGGCTCTCTGCTCAGCAAGGAGCCTGCTTCCTCCTTTCTCTCTCTCTCTCTGCCTGCCTCTCTGCCTACTTGTGATCTCTCTCTGCTAAGTAAATAAATAAAATCTTTAAAAATAATAATAACAATCCTGGTGGCTCTTCGGGTAGTAAGGAAAGCATGGGCAAGATGAAGAGCATGTTTCTAGTTATTTGCTTGATCTACTCTAGGCAAAACATGAAGAGAATAAACTCCCCAATTTCCATCTATAACTGATGGTTGGCTTAGTTTCCCAAGAGCAGATGAGAAGCTGCATGCTGGAAATCTACAGCATTACATAACATGTTTCTGGTGTCCTCGTGCCCTTAGAGGGGTGCCAGACATAAGAAGAGGATCAGGAAACCCCAGGTCCCTGACTGGAGACATGGCCCATGAAGCCAGCTCACCGAGGGCATCAGCTAGGGCCACCATGACTGTCTGGTCCTTCTTTTCCTTGTATTTACTCCCACACCTGCCCCAGCTTGAAAGGCAAGGTGGATAAGCCAGCCTATGAAGCACGGTATAGGCTCTGTCCTTCTTACATTGATTATGACATCTGGAGAGCAAAGAGTAACCTCAAAACTCTCCTTCCCCCATCCCATGGATAATTCTCTACTCCAGGTGTCCACAAACTTTTGCACTCTTAGAATCACCTAGAATGCTTGTTGAAACGGATTTCTGTGCCTTACCCCTAAGAATTTCTGATTCGGCAGATCTGGGCTAGGGCCAGAGAATATGCATGTCCAAGAAGTTCCCAGGTAAAGCAGATGCTGGAAGTCAGGGACCACTCTACGAACCAAGGCTCAATGCTAAAAAATTAATATATTTAAAATCAAGAAAGAATCTAAGAAAAGGCACAGGTACCTTTCTTACTCTTTGTGAAACAAATATGATTTTTACATAACTGATGTGTGTTTGGCTCTTTCTCTGTTGCTCTCCATTATTTCCTCTTGTCCAGGAAGGGATGGAGTGATCATGATGAGAAGAAATAATGGAGCAGGAAGGCTGTAAGGAAACAGGAAGTCGGACCGAGACTGATCCCTGGGCATTCAGCGTAGCTGTGCTCAGGAAGGTAAAGGGCAGCAAAGCTACCCCCCAGAGCCCTCAGCTGGGACAGACGCACAGGCTAGAGGCAAATACACCAAGTCACAAAGACATCTCACACAGAAGTTATTCCCCTCTTTGTGGGTTTTTTTTTTTTAAGATTTTATTTATTTATTGAGAGAGAGAGAAAGCATCAGTGGTTGACGGGAGCGATAAAGGGAGACACAGACCCTCCACCGAGCAGGAAGCCCAACAATGGAGCTCAACCCCAGAACCCTGAGTTCATGACCCAACCCGAAAGGAGACACTTAACCGACAGAGCCACCCAGGGACCCCTCCTCTTTGCTGTTTAAGAGGGGAAACTGTGGTTGAACGTCCGGTGACAGCAGGCAGCAGCAAACACACGGAGCCTTGGACACCCTTTTGTGCATGCTTATTCATCTCTAACCTTGCAAGGCATCTAGATTTTAGGAGAGGCAATAAGACTTACTGAGTTGCAAGCAGCTGAGAATTTGGAATGCATCTCTGGAGATACACACTGAGCCTCAGAATTTCCAAGAAAACTCACTGGGAAGGGAGGAAAAACAGGGCAATGACACGATGCCTTGTAGGGCCCGCCTCTGTCTTGCTGATTCGCCCGGAGACTGTGTTCCAGCTGCGCTGCCGTGACCCGATGTTCCAGTAAACAAGGAGGGGATGGCAGACCAGATAGACCTCAGATCAGGCTACCCTGGAGCTTTTAAAATAGAAGACAGGGGGCCCGTTGGGTGGGGCCAGAGCTGGGGAGTTGCCTCTGTGCATTTCCTGGATCGGGGAGGCACAGCCACACAGTCCACCAGGCACATGTTTCCACACCCTCTCTTCTTTTTTTTTTTTTTAAGATTTTATTTATTTATTTGACAGAGAGAGACACAACAAGAGAGCGAACACAAGCAGGGAGAGTGGGAGAGGGAGAAGCAGGCTTCCCAGCCAGGCGGGAACCCCGATGCGGGACAAGATCCCAGAACCCTGGGATCATGACCCAAGTGGAAGGCAGAGGCTTAACGACGGAGCCCCCCAGGTGCCCCCACATCCTCATTTCTGGTGGGGCTCGGACGAATGCCAGAACCTCAGAGGGTCCAGCCTGCAAGGGTCAGAACTGCTGACCTCCTTCAGGGCACTTTCCAGGAACTCTGGAGCTGGAGGGCGTGTAAAGGGGCCCTGACTCACACCAAGCCAGGCCCCTGACTAATGGAGTCCACTCTCTAAGCAAATACTTCTGCCTTCCGGAAAGACAAAGGGACTGTAGCAGACAAACACTGTCCTTCAGGTTATTCCCTGCCCCCGTCTGATGCCATGGCAGATAACAACAGACTGATGATCCTATGATTTCTCCAGTTTATTCTACCCTCCCTGCCTCGAGCTCACATCTGTATGTTCTCCAGTCTCTACTTCCATTTCAGCCAGCCAGTGGGTCTAGGTGGTACTCAGAGGGGCTTAAGTAAAAGTACGAAGGAGAGTACCCCTGGCTCAGAGAGCGAAATTCTGGAAGTTCCTTCTCTGAATGTCTTCTGCCCGGGTAATCTAGGGGTTTGTAGCGAAAACGCGTATCTAGTTTCCCTCTCCCACCACATCGGTGTGTGTGTGACAGTCCAGGTGACTAGGGGACCAAAGAATTTATTATCCACACTGGGACATCTCTGAGAGGGAAGGGGGGTGCTTTGAAAACAATTTGGGGACAAAGCTTTTAACCAGGACACCTGGCCCCCTGCATGACTGGATGGTCCATCTCTCCTGTGAGTCACTGACACCCTCTCACAGGTCTGCCCTGCTTCGCCACTGATTTTTTTTTCCTATGACTGATTTGTCCTTTCCCTTTACTGGTTTTGGGCTACTATTCCTTTATCTTCTTCAATAATAGTCATCTGCAAGCAATAATTGCATCTGTATTTTGAAGCGGTGAAAAGGCAAGTTTTGAAAATTATCCATGTAAAAAGCCATGTGATCCCATCCTTGGAACTCTGAAGGGTGTGTTCCCACAGTCTCAATTCCAGAGGCTTTCTTCATTTGGAACATTAGTGCCCAACTGAGTATTGTCAGCTTTTACTCACCAAATGGTCACGCCCCAATTTTTGGACAAGCAAAACAGCGTGAAAACGGATGAGGATTGCTTGAGTGCTCATGGCAGGAAAAAAGCCTTTCTCACACTATTTCCTTAATAATAATGATAACAGAACCTGCCTCCTGTCTCTAGTGTACTTAAAGCTCCACACAAATTGTTTCTAATGTTTACAGCCATCTTCATTTTGATGACCAGGGCTCTAAGTCAAGGCCACAAAGGGGAATTAGCCAGGTATCTGAAATCAGATTTATGTGGCCCCAAAGCCCTTATCTGCACTCCAACAGCCCAAGCATCTGCTTTGGCAAACCTGACTTGCCCTCCTTTCCCTGAAGCTAAGGAACCATTAGACCCTGTAGATGTCAGCTGTCATAGGTACCCAGGCCCTCCCTCAGAACTGGCCACTCTTTTCCAGTCACCTGAGCAGCTTTGAGTACCCCATAATGGATCTTTCCTTACTCTTCAGAAACCCATCTTTTCCACTGATTGTCCTTTCCCATTTTTGGCTGGTGGTGATTGCATTCTCCTGCAAGGCTTACCATCTGTGCACTAGACTCAGGAAGTTCCAGAAAATACTGGGAATGCATGGTAGGGCTTGGGCTAGGAGACTGGCAATTTTGGCTAAAGTTCAGAGAGGACCCAGTAATAAAATGAGATTTAAAAAAAAAATCAATGAGATAAAAGCCTTAGTCATTTAGGGTCTCACTGGCCTCTGTGAACAAGACTGGGCCCCAAGCCAGGCTCTCCCAAGCTAAGTTCCTACCAGGGCAGCACTCTGTGCCTCAAGGTAAGGAGCTAAGAGTCGAAAGCAAAGTTGGGGAGACTAGGGGGAGCTCCAATTACCTGTTCCTTCCAAGCACCCTTTCTTTTTTTTTTTTTTTTTTTTTAAGATTTTATTTATTTACTTGACAGGCAGAGATCACAAGTAGGCAGAGAGGCAGGCAGAGAGAGAGGAGGAAGCAGGCTCCCCGCTGAGCAGAGAGCCCAATGTGGGGCTCGATCCCAGGACCCTGGGATCATGACCTGAGCTGAAGGCAGAGGCTTTAACACACTGAGCCACCCAGGCGCCCCACCAAGCACCCTTTCGATCCCAACTGACTTATCTCTGGATCATTCTGCCAGGGGGACATATTTCTCTTGCCTTAAGAGACCATTCCTCATAGCACTTTTCCCTTCTTCTCCTTTCTCTCTATCCCTACCTCTCCCCTGCAAACATACCATGGTGGTCCCACGAGCATGCACTTGGAAATCAGACACCCTTGGGTTTGCTTCTTATTGGCTGTGTGACTTTGGGTATGTTTATAACTTCTATGGCCCTCAGTCTTCCTATCTATGAGGCAGGGATAAAAGAACTCATAGATTTGTTAAAAGGATTCAAATAAGTAAAGCTATCTCTTACTTTATATACGGTAGTCACCCATATTGTTGCTATTACTCCTATTGCTGTTACTTCAGATTGGTGGAAGTTCTTCCTTCAGAATGAGTGAGCCCGAGAGCTGTGGGAACAGTGAGAATGTTAGAGATAGAGGGACTTTGGCATTCATCTAACCTACTTCTTCATTTGGGAAGGGAACTGAGGTTCAGAGGGTGTTAATTGGCTTGTCCAGGGTTTTTGCCTGACTAGTTCCAAGCTTCCAATAAGGAAATTAATTAGTTGGAGCAGCAGAAAGAGCTTTGGCTTTGGAATCAGACACATGCAAACTTGATTCCACACTGGCCAGCATGGAGGAAGCCTTCATTTCTCAACCTGCTTCTGCCTCATTTCCTTATCTGCAGCACAGGGATAGTAGAGCTCATCTCCCAGGAGGGTGGAGAGGACTTAATGGGATAATGTACATCAGGTACCCACTGAGCCTCTATGGCTTGGATTCCCTTCACATTATTGGAACATTCCAGGGCCAGTTAGGACAGGGCAGGCCAGTAGAAGGAACTGTATGGAGATTCAAAATACAGTGGGCTTTGCCTCAAAGATATAACAGGAACATTTAGGGTTCCATGTCGATGCCCACATGTCAACTTCACAGTGGAGTTTGACACATTAATGCTGGTGAGGCTAAGAGCAGATGGGGAAGATAATCTGTGGACAGACCTCAAACTCCAAAGGGAGGGAGTGTGGGAGGAGAGCTCGGGGGAGGGGGAGGAGTCAGGGAAGATGATCCTGAGGGTTTACACTGAACTTCCTGACTATGTTCCAAACAGTTTTGAAAGCACCCTGGTTTCTAGACACAAATTGTGTTTTGAATTGGCAAAACAAAGTAGGAGGTGGCCTTGAGACGGGTGACCATTTTTCAGATGCGGTGGTTTTGAAATAAGAGCATAGATCAGTTTTGCAATGAAAAGTGAGTTCCAAGATGGGTTTGTTCCAAGATGAATATAGACAAGGACACTGAGACACTCCACAGCAGCTCAGTCCCCAAATGATCCAATTACAGGTTTTGAAATGGACCCAGGGGCAAGAATTTAGAAACCTAAAACGGAAAGGCAGAGAAGAAGCAATTTTGCAACTAGACGAATGACTGACTCCACAAGAGTCTGCTAGGGAGAAAGGGGACTGGAAAATGCCGTCTAGGCAGTTCCTAACTACCCCGGGGGAGTTAGAATGGACTTTCCTAGGACGTATTAGGATGAGGTTATTTGGGGTCCAAGCGGGGACGATGATATGGTGTTTGCAACTCGCCCAGCAACTGGGTAACCTGTGGAATGGAAAGTGGGAACAAGCATCATCCGCAGAAGCACAGTATGTGGCCTTATTTAACAAACAAACAAAAACAGCAGGGAAATTTGTTCTGAAGTATGAAATTCTTAAATACTTGGTCTATGTTTTTGCCACCTCGTATTCCCAGTCCCTGGCAGAGGGCATGGACTCAATGAAATTAATGGCTTAGACTGCCTTATAAGATAATGAGTTCTCCAGCACAGGAGGTATTCAAGTAGTAATCCCTTGGCAGTAATTGTATAGAGGGTTTTGAGTGTCTTTTGGATGTGACTGATAATCATTAGGGTTTCTAGCAACCTTGAAATTCTTTTTTTTTTTTTTTTTTTTTTAAAGATTTTATTTATTTATTTAACAGATAGAAATCACAAGTAGGCAGGGAGAGAGAGCAGAGGAAGCAGGCTCCCTGGCTGAGCAGAGAGCCCGATGTGGGGCTTGATCCCAGGACCCTGAGATCATGACCTGAGCTGAAGGCAGAGGCTTTAACCCACTGAGCCACCCAGGCGCCCGCAACCTTGAAATTCTGGGCACCCAGCATAGCACAGTAACTCTCTAAGACAATTGGTTCTGATTTGAACATGGGGGTCCTCACATTGACTGAAGGGAAACAAAAAAGAGCAACAGTCCTGTCCCAATGGGAAAACTGGCTATTCTTACCCTCCATCTTCTCATCTAGTCTGTGGTCCAATATCCTTCTTGAGGCGACATGGGCTTTGCAGCCTCACTACTGCAGGAACACAGTCTGCCCTAGAGCATTCTACCGGTCCTCCCCTCTCAGGTCTGCTATGGCTGAGGCCACTGGCTGAGCACAAATCCATTCTCTCCTCTTCCTGGGCAAACAGTCCTCATCTTCAGGTCCCACTCCAGTGAGATGTGGCCATGGGGAATATGAGTAGGAGTGACGTATGCATCTCACCTCCAGGTGAGCCAATAAATGTCTCCCACTTGGCTGTCTCCCATGCACTTTCCCTATCTTCCAGCTAGGTGTTGACACCTAGGACAGTGCCGGCAGCTATTGTTGAAGTTGGCAATGCCCGCAGCTCACTGGGTCCTCCCCGCATCCTCCCTCCTACTCATTAGACTGTTAGATGAGATAGAAACTTTTATCCTGTTAACTGTTACAGCAGTGTGCATATTGAATACAGATGTTCACACCTTCTTTTGTCTTCCCCTCCTTGTCTCTTTCTCTGCTTTTTATTCTCTGACTTGACAAAGGACTCAGAGAGATCCGTGAGGTTATGGCCATGGTCAGGAGAGAATGTGGGTTGGATGAATAGATATGTGTCAAGTGATTTTAGTCTCTTTCTTCTGCCTGAGATGTTGGTCTTTCAATGTCCTCACTCCTAATGCAGAGGAATATGGGAAGGGTAGCCAGGTGCAAAGTGTTATAGGCGAGCAAAGTGTAAGCTTCAGACCCTCTCCTCCCTGCTGCAAGCTTCACTGGTCCTCTTCTAGCCTTCCCTGGGCACCAGCTTCCCTGCCCTTCCCCACAGCTTTAGCAGAGCAGGAAAGGGAGGCAGAGATGCTGTCTTTGGGCTACAGCCATGAAACTAAAGGCCTTGCCCTTCTGGCTTCTTGCATTTCTCTCCTCTTCTGTGAGGCACCAGCAGTATCACACACAGGAGTGATAATGTGAGGAGTTTGAGTATAACCTACAGGAAAAAAAGCAAATTATAGGTGTAGAGTTGGAGTGCGGCTTTGGCCACTTTAATTTTCCCCTCAACCTTGTTGAGAGTTGTGGTTTTTTTAAGATTATTTATTTATTTATTTATTTGCCAGAGAGAGAGAGAGAGCACAAGCAAGGGAAGCAGCAGGCAGAGGGAGAAGCAGCATCCCTGAATAAGGAGCCCGACGTGGGACTTGACCCCAGGACCCCAGGATCATGACCTGAGCCAAAGGCAGACTCTTAACTGACTGAGCCATCCAGGTGCCCTGTGAGATTTTTTGATTCTGGGTCCTCTCTGCTAAAAGACTATATGCTATCTGAGCATATAGTCTTTCTTGTCCTGCCTCCTAAGTCTACAGAAGGTCCTACAGAGTCTGTTTTCTCTTCCTGTACTGATTGTGCCATTCCCTTCTGTGCCAAGCCAAAGCCTCTGCCTTCCCCTGAAATGAAGATAGCTCTATTTACCTTGCATTTTGGCCAAGCTCTAAAACAGGCAGACTCTTAATGATCTCGATTCCATTTTAAGTACTGATTTTGTGCTCTGCAATTTTTGGACATTTCCCTAATTAACCCTTTTCGGGAAGCCTCCTCTAGCAGAGGCCATTATATGTTATCTCTTATGTTATCTCTTCTTAGCAGCAGGAACCCCAAAGCTACCTAGAATAAAAGCTATATTTGATAGATCCCCTGGCAGGTGGGTGTGTCCCTGAGTTCCACCAATGGAGCATAAGCATATGGTCAATCACCATCTTGGGTCATGAAGTGACCTTGACAATGGAAGCCATGCTGGACAGAGCAAAGAGACAGAAGGAGCCTGGTACCCCATTCTGGCTATAGATGGCCAATCTCTAGGCTTTCACATGAGAGAAAGATAATCTTGAAATTTACTGAAGTCACCATTTTTTGTGGTTTTCTGTCACCTGCAGCCAAGCTAATTCAACTACTTTAACTTCTGACATTTAAAGTTAACCTTCCTTCCTCCCCCTCTTCTCTTTTAGAATCATATTGCATTAAAATAGAAAGGATGTTAATTATTATCTCATCTGAGCCCTTCACTTCACAGTGAGGAAACTGAGGACCCCAGAGCAGGGAAATGACCGGGCTAAGCAGGCTTGAGCCTGCTGCCTTGAATCTCACACTTGGACTCCCATTTGCCCTTCGTTCACTATCCAAGGAAGAAGGAATTTGCCTATAGCTGGCCTACACAGCATAGTAAGGGGAATGCTGGAAAGGAAAGAGAGTTTGCTATTACTTTCATCTTAAAGTGATGATTAAGAACCTACTCCATAAAATGAAACCTTTATGTATATATAAGTACAGTACATATGCACACGCACATGCGTGTGTGTGTGTGTGTGTGTGTGTGTGTTAAGCACAGCACTCAGTGGAGCAATCATAATCATGGGAGCCAATAGCATGACATTATAAATCTCTATTCATTCTGTAAACATTAACTAAATTCCTGTCACCTGGGCATTCAGCACTGACCAAAACAAATGGGCGTCTGACCCGGAAGTTGTCGTCCACTGGTAACCTATAATTACTCAAATAAATGCCATAATTAAAAATGATGGTAAATGCTACAAAAGAAAAGTGCAGACACTATGAGAGAGTATAACTAGGAGTCTAATTTGGAATGGGAGGAGTTTAGAAAGCGATACTTAACTTGAGACCTAGAGGACAAGGAAGAATGAGATGGGTGTTGAGCATTCTGGTCAGCAGGAATAGCTGAGGTAAAGTCCTCTGGAGGGAGAGAAGATGAGAGTGTCTAGTACACCAAGACTATGGCGAGTAAAGAGGGTGGCCAGAGAAGAAGGCAGTGGCATATCACACAAGCCGAAGGGGCCACATTGAGGACTTTAGATTTCACCTAAGAGAAATGGGAAAACCGGAGATTTTGAGTGCAGAGTGACCCAATGTGATTGATATTGTAAAAAGATCCCCCAGGACCATTAGTTGGGAGAAACCTCCAACTAATGCAATCGGGCAATCAGTCAAAACATTTTTTGAAAAATTTTATGAGTCCAGTTAATATGAAGAATGAATCTCTCCTATGTGCGGGTTGTGAACTAAGCCAAAGAAGCATTCGTTGTAGATCTCTGGATAAGACTTCAAATTCTGTGTTCTAACTCCACTGCCAAAATAAGTAAGGCAGGAAGAGTTTCTAGAAATATCAGGCCACTGTTTCAAGAGCACAGCCCAAGTGCAAATGCAGACTGCATGGTTTTATTGCACTAGCCAGGAAGGGGAGCTAAACATCAACCACCACAAAACATTAGTAATAATCCTTGGTTGGGACGGATTCCAAGACTTAATTGGTTGATATCCACTAACGTTCTATGGTGAGTGAATCATAGAGCTTCCTAAGAGTTTATCTGTGGCTAACTCATTCCAGTAGCCAATGAGGGAGCCATGTTACTTCGAACTAGACATTCCACTCGTCTTAGTAGGTTTCATTCTAGCTATGATGACCTGACTTGAAATATGCTGGTGGTATTTTGGAATTTTTGTTAAGCACAAATTCTAGTGGGTCCTCTGTATTTGGAAGAAGTGTGGCCTCCTTCTATATGAGAATATTGGTAGTTTCCTCAATTGCCATAACAAGCAGTGACCTTCCTACCCATTCCTCTGGCTTCTAAAATGGGTATTATGTTAATTAACAGGATAGAACAACTTTCTAAAAGCCTAACCTCAAACATCAACTGCTATCAAAAGCCTAGCCTTCTTATCAAATTTATTAAATGTTTGGTTAAGACAGTCTATGAGGCATGAGTTCTATGCCCACTTCTAAGTATTCTTAATATCTCAATGAACTTCTTTTATTATATTAATGCTCCAGCATGTTTTTTTTTCTTTTGCATTTATCAAAAATTGTTAAATTTCTCTTCTTTATTCACCGTGAAGTTGATATTGAGAACCTTGTATCCCTTAGTACCTTCTCTTAGATGAAAAGGATGATTCTATTTCATTCTTTTCCCTCTCTCTTTTTCTTTCTTCCTTTTTGTTTCTTTTTCTTTCTTTCACCCTTCACATGTCCAGAAAATTCTGGTCAAGTTTTATATGTATCTCAGCCACTGCCTTACCTCTTATGGTGGTTGGAAATTGGGTTTCTACTTCTTAGTTTTGTGCCCCCATTTAAATATCCTTAACTTTGTAACCTGAATATTTCTGTTTCATGAAAAAGATATGATTCTTAAAAAAAAAGGAGAATATACATAGATCCAAGGAAATATATTTTTCTTATGTCTCAAAGTACTTGTCTGCTTTGAAAGGTAAGCTGTGAGGACAGACCAACAGTAGAAGGTTAGGATGAAAAGTTTGGTCATCTCTGTATGATTCAGAGAGCTGCTTCCTATGAAACCACTCTGAATACAACAGTGTTCTCCCTTATTAATAAATTTATCCTCAGAGCAGACACTGCTAAGAGCATAGGAAGAAGAAACAGATACTGTGGATTCTCCTATCTAGTGGCCTCCAATTAGCTGTTAATCTTGAGTAAGTCCCAATAGTTTCCTGGAACTCATTTTTCTTCATCTGTAGAAAAACAATTGGACTAAAGTTATACTGAGCCTGCTTTCAGCTCTAACACCCTGAGGTTCTTGAGATTCTTCTAGAAAAGGCATAGAAGAGTCGTTCTTGCCACCAAGAAGCTTATATTATTTGAAGGATATAAAATACAAACCCATGCCCCATTTGTGAAAAATCACATATTGCAAGTCTGACTTTGCCAATATCACACCTGGCCTCTTATGATCGGTGAAAGATAACGATGTCATTTTATTTTTTTTATTTTTTTAAGATTATATTTATTTATTTGATGGAGAGAAAGAGTACAAGCAAGGGGAGAGGCAAGCAGAGGGAGAGGGAGAAGGAGGCTCCCTGCTGAACAAGGAGCCTGATATGGAGCTCAATCCCAGGACCTTGGGGTCAAGACCTGAGCTGAAGACAGATGCTTAACGGACTGTTAAGGCCATCCAAGTGCCCCAACTATGCTATTTTCAAGATGAAATAGTTAAGAAAGAGAATTCTAGAAAGAATCAGCCATATATATATATATATATATATATATATATATATATATATATTAAACTTCAGGAAACGGAATTTTATAAAATAAACAGAAAAGAGAGAATAATCCTGTGGTCAATGACTCCAAAAGGCAGGACACCTAAAGGGGCTTAATTACAAAAAATATTCTTATTCATAGTCATACATCATCCCATCCACTGTGCATGAGTGCCTAAACATGCTGAAAATAATATGTGGAAATTAACAACTTGGCCCCTGCCCCTCCCCTCTGCCCCATGTGCTTGCTCTCACTCTCAAATAAATAAATAAATAAATAAATCCTTTTTTTTTTTTTTTTTAAAGAAAACATGGTGAGAAAGTTGTAAAAAAAAAAAGGTGAAGGAAATGGAAATAATCAGCTTTGGAAAAAAAAGAAGCCTGTAGGAATTCTTATGTTGAGAAAGCTCAGCTCCTTGGAGAGCAGCTTATGTGCTCCTTCTGTCATATCACCATGTGTAGACTCTTTGCTATCTGAAATCATCTTGTATTTTTATTCCCCGTTTTCCCTTCTTCTAATACAAGATTCACAAAACAAGGGCCCCTTGCTTGATTGTTTAGTATTTTATCTGCAGCACCTAGAACAGTGCCCAACACAGAGTAGACACCAAGAGAAAGGATGGGATAATGTCCACACAACCTACAGAGGGCCTCTCTCATGTCAAGTGGGTGGGTACAAAATGGTCTCTGGGGACTACTTGATAGTGTGCAATAATCGGAGGGGCCATTTTTTAGAAGACGTATGGGGATAAAACCCCCAAACATCTCACTCCATGCAGATGAACTTGTAGCTTGAGCCAAAGGTTTCTGCTGACCACTGCTGATGCTTCAGGCATGTCTGGACATGTCCAGAGAAATGGTGGGAAAGCCTGGGTAGAAATCAAATTTTCACAAAGACTAAAAATCCTGCTGGAAACAGAAAACAAAATAAAAACCCCACATGATGCCCCCTAGCAATCTTTCAACCTATCTGGACATGTCTGGCAATTTGGTGGGGGGAGTCAGTCAAAAGTCTACTGGCCAGTAAAGGGGTAGAGAAACTGGATCACTCCTGCATTGCTGGTGACCATGTACAATGGGATAGGAACTCCAGAAAATGATTTGGCAATCTCTTATAATACTTCACATGTGATTACTATACAACCTAGCAATTGGAGCTCTAGGCATTTGTCCCAAAGAAATGAAAACTTATATTCATACCAAACCCCGGAAAACAGTAGTTTTAGTCATAACAGTCAAAAACTAGAAACAGCCAAGATCTCCTGCAGCAGTTCCATGGTTAAACTGGGGCACATCGGTATCATGGAACACTACTCAGCCTTGAAAAGGAACAAACTGTTAATAAACAAAACAACTTCCATGAACGTGCAGATAATCAAGGAATTACGCTGAGTAAAATAAGTCATTCCAAAAAGTCACACACTATGATTAGACTTATATATATTTTTTTATTATTTGAGAGAAAGAGAGAGAGAGAGCACAAGTAGAGGGAGCAGCAGAGGGAGAGGGAGAAGAAGACTCCCCACTAAGCAGGGAGCCTGATACAAGACTTGATCCCGGGACCCTGGGATCAGGGATAACCTGAGCCAAAGGCAGACATTTAACTGACTGAGCTACCCAGGAGCCCCTCGATTTATATAATATACTTGAAATGACAAAATTATAAAAATGGAGAAGAGATTCATGGTTGCCATGGATCAGAGATGGGGGTGGGTGTGAAAGGACACAGAGGCAGCTACAAAAGGTTCATCTTGTGGTGATGGACAGGGTGACGTTCTGCATCTTGGCGATGTCGGTATCAATATCCTGGCTGTGATATTGTGCTACAGTTTTGCAACATGGAGTGAACAGGGGAAGTAGGACACAGGATCTCTCTATATTATTTCTTATAACTGCACACAAATCTACAGTCATCCCAGGAAAAATTTTAATTAAAAATTTTTATTTGCAAGATGGAAACATAGGAAGGGAGTGAAAAATGCAGATAAGCCTCCCAGGAAAGAACTCATCTAGATAAAGAAGGACACCAGCACTATGACCCTGACCTTCCAGAATGCAAGATCTAAGTGGGCAAGAACTGTGTCTGCTTTGTGTGTCACTGGATCACTAGAACTTGCTAGGACAGAGCCCGACATATCAGAGGATCAAAACAAGGGTTCCCTCTGTCAAAATAAGAGCACTTAGATACTGACAAACAGTCTTCTTGATTCCCCTCCGTTCCCCCAGTTTTGAGCAAGGAAGGATTTATCCAAAAATGCACGTCATTCCGTGTGGTCCTTGAGTTCTGAGTGACCGAGAGTCAGGCTAGTAATAAAGCCCAGTAGTGCAGCTACTAAATGGAACAGAGGAGAGCTTCTTGGCTGTTCAGTGCACCTCTCCCAAGGCCACCCAAGATGCATGAAACCTGACAGAGCAATTCAGTTAATTCCTGCATCACATTGCAGTTGGAGGGACACTGCTGTAGGCATCTCTGACCAAGTGGAATTCCACAAAGAGGGAGCCACTGTCCCCTACTCCCCACAAAATATCCTTGACAGCCTGTGGAGTTGAAATGGGTACCAACAGAAACTGCCAGGCCTGGGAGTTGCAGGAAGAGTACAGATCCAGAAAGGCAATGGCGGTATTGGTGAGTCCGGGGCCATGGCCCAGGCTACTGTGGCCTCTGTAGGGCTCAGCAGATCTGGCAAATCACCAGGACCGAAACTTCTGTGAGTAGCCTTATTCCCGAACTCACGTGAGAAGCCTTAGGGATTCCCAGAACTAATTGAGGAGGAATTTTCCAGAGACTGAACTCCTGCATACACAAGTAGGGACCAGAATCAAGTAACTTGAATGACGGATTTTCAAAAATAATGGTGTGTCCTTATACCATATTGGTCCTGATTTTCACTAGGGAGCTGGATTTGGGATCAGAAGACCTCAACCCCAAGTTTCAGGTTTATTTGCTTAAACTGGTGTAATAATGTCTGCTCTAGCTCCTTTACAAGGCTGCTCCTTGAGAATTGTAAGAAATGACATACTACATATGAGAAAGCTTTTAAAATTATCAAGTACTATATACATGTAATTTGTGGTGTTATTTGAAGAGCCCTTCCTCACTTTCACTGTAACCTCCTTCCTTTTATCTCATCTTCTAGAAGCTGCACAATTCCCAAGTCCCCTTTTTGTGCTCCCTATGAAATACATGGTATTTCAGGTCCTGTGTGATCTAGGAGATTTGAGGAACTCATCTGTGGTGGTCTTGGTCTCTCTGACGTCATCTACGAGTTGTCCTGGGACCAGAATCTCCCGTGATTCCCTGCACCCCAGTATAGGGCTCTGCTGAGAGTGTGATCATGGGCTGTTGGACTAAACGAGAAAGGAGAGGCGCTAATTACCCAGGGGCTAGGAATTAGAAAACAGGCTCCAGAATTAGGTTCCTAATTGCCCAATGTAAAAAATTTTACAAGGCCCATAACCTGGAAACTGAGGAGTGGTAGTACATCCTGGAAATGAGGAGCTGAAAGTCAAGAAGTCAGAGGCCCTAGATCTGTGCCCATCATCTCCCCTTCCCCCAACTCTGCTTCCACTTCTTCCAGGGCGGAAGCCACAGGTGTGGCTTGTGCTTCCTGCTCCAGCATCCAGCGGAGAGCACAGAGCCAGCCCCTCATTTATGCTTCAGGTAAGCCGGGGCTGCGGACTGGCGCGGCTTCCTTCATTCATTCATTCACTCACTTACCCATTTGCCAAGCCTCCGCAGTGTGCTAGATGGCAGGGTACAGACCTGACAAAGGCAAGTTTTCTGACCTCGAGACCCTCTCAGCAAGCAGGGGCTGCATGGAAGTCTCAGGAGAAACAGGGAGAGAGCCGTGCGGGAGCTGAGTGCAATCTGGTCCAGGCTGCCACAGTCTTCTGCTCGGGGAGCTTCTCAGGCTGCCAGCAGGAATGGGTCCCACAGAGGAATCTGAAGGTTTCAGACCCGCCATGACACAGGTGGACACAAGGACAGACAGTTGCCTTTGCAAACACACAGATTGGGGGCCCCTAAATTGTGACTACTTGAGGAATAGATCAGTGGATCTTTGAGGCAGGGTCCCCCAACCTGTCAAGGAATGAGAAGTCATGACCTCTTGCCAAGGTGGAAATCAGATGCCATCTTGGGGGTCCAAGGCCAGGGCAGAGTTAGATACTTTCTCTTCAGAGCTCCAAGAGAGCCCTGGGCCCGCAGCTCTTCTCAGCATTTCTCATGACACACAGTACCCCTTCTCCCTGCACCATGAGCTCCTCCAGGAAAGGAGCAGTAGGGTGTAGTGAGTACGGTGAGTAGGCACCTGGCTTCTGGTGGCAGAACCATCTCAGTTCCCACCTTGATTAGGCTCTTACGGACTGTGTGGTTTTGCCAGCAGGATGGAATTACATAACATCCATAAAAACCTGAACGTAGGGTAGAACCCATATGCGGTGGCTGCTCTGTCTTTAATTTTATCTTCAAGCAATAAGAATTGCATCGGGATTCAATGTAGGAAACAGAAATTGCTATATTTACATTAAGCAGGCAGGCATTTAATCAAGGGAGAAGATGTTTACAAAGCAAGCAGAAGAGCTGAAGGAGCAGATTCTAGGCTCAGGCTCCAGAAATGGCTCCCCAAACAATACAGAAATGATCCACCGGGAGAGTGGGCACTTCTGGGAACCTCTGGAGCTCTGCTGGAATCCAGGAGCTGCCTCTCTGTACCCAAGAAGCTAAAAATGGACTGTAGAAACTATAGAAACTGTAGAAACTCTGTACCCAAGAAACTAAAAATGGACTGCACAGAAACTTCCCATTTCCACAACCATGCTTGCCCACAAAAATGACCACAACAGGGGCAGGCTCTGCCTTTCGTTTCTCATCCTGAGTTCACCTACTTGGTGCAAGATGGTCTGCTTCTGGAAATCAAAATGCAAAGACACCTGGAATACGTGGTGGTCCGCTTTGGGACCTCCTTGCCTAGGAGGCTGGGATGAAGGCTGAGTGAGCCACGGCGCACCAGCCGCTAATGTCCACGGACAGTCATGTTCTGGGTCCTCCGCTGTGGGCTTTGTGCCAGGCCAGCCTCTGAGTAATCCAGTGGGGCAAGCACCTGTTTCACCAACGAGGCAGCAGAACCTTAAGGAAGTTGCCGATCCTGGCTCACAGAGTGAGGGCTGAAGATCAGAGGTGAACAGGTCCTATTTTATTCCAGAGCCTATGCTCTTAACCAGCATGTTAGACTACTCCTCATCCCATCTTGCCTGCCTAACCCGGTGCCTGGGCACACCTACAGTTTGCTCATCGTGGGTTTAAGCAGAAAATTAAACCCAGAATGCAGTGGCCTGAGCATCTTCACCTTCTGGGTAGGAGGAGGTCAGAAGGGCAGGAGCCACA
>RCUC01138818.1:0-10200 GCA_003697995.1 Taxidea taxus jeffersonii | reverse complement strand
GGGTGGGATTAGGGAGGGATGGTATTAGCATTCGTATTTTCTGGAAATGTAACAGACTCCCCTGACCCCCTGCCATAGGAGATTTCGAAGCCCTATTTGTTTTTGCCAGAGTTGGGAGGGGACCAGATAATAGCTCCAGTCTTCTTGTCTTTGGAGTGAATTTCTCAATTCGCCAGAAGACAGCTCTGGTATTCGGGCAGCAAGAATGGTCTGATCTCTGTCTTCCCTTCCTGCACTCTGTTCCTATTTAGTTCTTTGCATTAAAACCATTCCTAGTAAATTAGATCCTGCTCTTGTGTTCGGCCTTGTTTTTAAGAAGGGCGTTGAGTCTAAATTGGTTGCTAGCCTCTCGTTTTTCATGGTAGGGTCTGACTTTCCTAAGGGAGGGTGTGCTTGAGCAAGGCTAGTTCATTTGCAAGCAAGGGCCTCCCTGGTCCTGGGAGGTACAAGGTGATGCTATGCGAGGTGGGGGGAGGGCACAGAGAAGGGACGGGACTTGCGGGGTGGGGGGACCTCTTAGCCACAGATGCAGCATCCTGGTCATTGGCTTGTTTGCGAAGTAATATTAATTTTCAGAGTTGTATTTTCCCTCCTAGTGTTCCTAGAATCGCCGTAAAAAGTTTGAGGCTGGTGGTACACAAATTAAATTAAAAGAGGACACTCGAGAAACGCCCACTCTCTAAGAAACTGGTTGCCACCTCCGCCTGAATTTGGCAATCTTTAGATAAACGGGCAGCCCCCATTTTACCAACAAGGAAGAACTTCTGATTCTCACTTTTTATCATTTTTTAAAAAATGATAGGGAGGTGAAAAATACGGAGTATGACTCAGCAGATGGGAATTCCTTTAATAACACGCTGGGTGTGTTAGCATTAGAGTGGCTACCGACAGAACCGTGCAGAATGCCCTCTGCCTGTTTGGGTAGCAGATCTGGAGATGGAGAGAATCAGCAGCAGACTTCCCAGGAGAAGGCAAACTCCATGGTTTTATCCGAGGGATTCTCTTTGTCTCTGTTGTTTTGCTTCTGTGTTGGAAAACACAGACGCAGATCCAGTCCCGATTCCTGCAGCTGCTGGGGCAAAGCAGGCTTTTTATGAATGAGGTCCAAGAGGGGGAGGAGAGGGCTTGAGTTACACCAGCAGTTGGGTAATGCATTTCATTCACGCCCAGCCATCTAGCCCGGGCTTTATTTTAAAGGATATTGTTCACTTTGGGTGATTCAAATTAACTGTTTCTCCCTGCTGCTCAACTGTCTGTAAATTAGAACACTAAGCATGTGTATGTGTGTGTGTGTGTGTTTTGTTTTTTGGGGTTTTTTTTTTTTTTTGGTTTTTGTTTTTTGGGTTTTTTGAGTGTTCGCTCATTTAGTTGGGAAAATGAGAGTAGAAGTGAACGGAGAGAAGGGAAGAGATGGCATTGTCATCCCTGTGAGCCTTAGTTAGGTTTCTGTGCCTGTACCCTGCTACGAGGAGGCCAGTGGAGTCCCTCTCTTCAGCCTTGGGAGCCGTCATAGTGCTGATTGATTGATCAATTGATTGATTGATGGGGTTACTTTCACCTGGGGTCTGCCCAGGTCTCCCTGTGCCTGCGCTAGCTGTCCCACTCCCAGGCAGTGGCTCTTGGGGCCCCGTTGTCCATGTACCAAAACCTGAATTGAAAGCCGTGTGACAGCCCTGCCTGCCCCCCCCCCCGCGCCCCCCCTCCCCACCCCACCACTTCCTGCTAGGGGCAGAACCAAGAGAGTTGGCATTGTCTTGGGCATAAACGAAGTTCTATCAAAACAAACACCCAGAGAGGGGGCGGCATGGTTACAGCTGCCTGTGTGAGCCCGGCCAGAGGGCCTTATTCCTCACAAAGAGGGCTTTAAGGCCTGGGTGAGGCCCTTCCTTGGTGACCATCCTGTGCCCAGAGAGCAAACCACCCCCCACTTAAACCCCAAAGCCACCCTCAGAATGACTCCCCAAATCAGAAATGCTGGGTGTATGTTCCTGTGCACGTTTGAGGGAAGAGAATTGCCCCAGAGGCCTCAAGAGCTGTGTAGAGAGAGCATAATGCTGTTTGAGAGCTATACTGTCCATGGGGTTAAACATCCCTCCAGGGTGGCCCAAGAGAATAGACTCCGAGAGGATTAAACTGTTTTTGTTTTGTTTTTTCCCTCCAGCTTTTACAAAGGACCCCTCCCTCTGTTGCTAGCAGCAACCAGGTACCTTAAGACACCTTGTGGCCTGATTCCACAAACACACCCTGTCCAGATGCACTGAACAGCTTTCTTTTGCTCTCGATGTGTGGATGTTATAGAAACACAGCCAGCCATGACCCCAAAGCACCATTTCCTGGTGCTGGTGTCATTTCCCAGTGCTGGTGGGTATGCACCTCTGCAAACCAAAATCACCTTCCTGGTCCCTTGGTTTCCTGTGAGCACCACGTAGCTTCTCCCCAAACTGCGTGCCCACCTGGGCTGTATTAGGCCTGGGCAATAGGAGCTTGGTGTTCTCACTGTGAAGGAAAAGGCAGGATGGGTTGTTGGTCATTTCATTGCAATTACACCAAAGGAAGGTTTGAGAGGGACTGTGTTGAGGACTGGATATAAAGAGCTAGTCTTGGGTTCTTAATTGTCAGGTTTCTCGTTTTAGCAAGTAGCCATCATGAAGTCACTGTGTCCAGCATCCTCAGGGTCTGAAGTAAAGGCCCACTGCTTGTGCCAACTCCAAGGGCAGGGATGGCCTCTGACTTGGAGTCCCGCTGGCTGGGACCCTAATTAGAAAAGTCTTCCTGAGCTGCAGCTGGGTGGGGCTGGCAGGTTCCAGGATGGGATTCTAGCCCTGGTCTGATTGCTCACGATGGCAGGTCACTTAAGCCCATAGTCCAGGCCTATGGAGGTCTTCAAGACCTTAAGGAGGGAGAAGGAATGGAGAAGATCAGAGTAAGAAATAAGAGAAGGAACAGGAGAGAACTGCTCTAGAGGAGGGAGCAAATCAATTCTCAAAGAGTTACTTCCTTATGTTAGGCAGTTGAAATGTTGTTGGGTGATTGGGTCCAAAACCATTTCCGTAGAAGGAGCTGGGAGCCCAAGGGTCAAGCTTTCAGCAGTGGCGGGAGGGGTGGGCGCCTCTTTCTGAGAGATGGCTAGAAGATGGAAGAGGGAGGATGGAGCAGGGCTGAAGGTGTTGGCTTTGTTTTGTTTGGCTTGGGGCTGGGGGACTGCAAGACTGAGGTCAAGAGAGCTAGCACTGTCAAGGTCAAGGAGAGTTTCAGAGGTGCTTTGACCAACAGCAACTCTGTGGAGCAAGGTATGCAGGCTTTTACCTGGGCTCCTAAATAGAGGTGTTACAGTTATGCACAAATTCACATTTAAAGAATGCATCCCGTCATAGCTGCAGTCTTTCCACACATGCAGACATCTACGGGTGCGTCTTGTACGGCTAGCATCATGGAAACAGAAGTTTTTTAGCCCGAGTTGATTTCCCAAGTAACTGAAGTTCACTTTCTCAGAGTGCAGGATATTTACATTGTTCTCTGAGTTGTTATTGGTTAATAGCCCTTTGCTGGCTTTAATGGTGGATCATTTTCTTGGTAACCCAGGCAGTATTATGAAACCTGTTACCGCAGAATCCGTTGCCACGTGGGGCTCTGATTTTCCTTAAACTAAATGGCCTTGGACATCTGTACAGGTTTATATTTGATTCATTTTGTGTATTCTCCCTGTATTCAGGGACTGTGAATTCTGACTTCGGTTAACTATCTTTCAGTAAAAGAGATAACTCTGAATTTTTGTAAATGATTTTCCATGAAGCTCAAAGGGCTTTTGAGACTGCTTTATGTTGATATCAGGTTCTAGGTATTTCATGGTTGAGATGCTAGATTCCTGTCCTTCAGATACATAGAGCTTTACTCTAAACACATACTCAGACGTGAATTCCAAATGGGAAGGATTTCTCTGTAATGCTTTTAAATTTTGAGCCATTTCTGTTTATATCATATTTTTCTCCCTCATATTTGTGGTCAGACCCCCAAAGAATTTTGGTTTCTTTTTCTTCCTTTTCTTACACATGATTCTTTACGTTTCCTAGACAATAACTATGCTACCTAGAAGTAAAAAGTAAATGTAATATGTAACATTTTATTGGTAATTGTTTCCATTTTGGGTTGACACTGAACTAATGATTTTTTAATTGTAGCTGACTTGAGACAGTGAAAAAAAGTGGTTTCCTGCTGTTTTGTTTTGTTTCTGTTAAAGCTGGATTCAGTAACTTGAAATTAATTAGAAGTGTCTAGATCTCAGCATCGTATTTTATATTCCATAGCCGTGGGTTAACCAAGCAGTGCTCTTGTGTAATAGCTAGATGGGATGGAAATACTAATGAATCGTCTGTTTCATATATTCATTACATTATTATTTATTTAGAGGGCTTAAAAAAAAACTTTTCTCTGTAGTTCTAAAATGCTGTGAAATGTCTAGGTGAGGCGTTATCATGACATTTTGCAAGGTAATCTTCCATTTTGGAATCATGTTACATGTAGCCAGTTTTCTGAGGGCTGGTGGGGACCGAATGTAAGGGATACTAGCGAAAGGGAAGAAGTAAACACGTGCTTCTTCTTTTTAAAGGAAGGATAGTAGTTTGCTTGTTGATTTAACTTGAAGAGTATGGAGAACGAGGGATACACTCCAGGGTCAGTAGAAGGGGAGTAACCCTGAAAAAGCCAAGTGTGTTTGTGTGGGGGGAGGGGGCGTGTGGTGTGCGGTGTGTGCAGATGTGATAGTACAGGGAATACAGGATAATTATTCACCAGAATTTGATAGTTTCTTTCTTTTTTTTTTTTTTTTTAAAGATTTTATTTATTTATTTGACAGGCAGAGAGGCAGGCAGAGAGAGAGGAGGAAGCAGGCTCCCCGCCCGACGACATCTTGCAGGGCTGGATCCCAGGCAAAGGCAGAGGCTTTAACCCACTGAGCCACCCAGGCGCCCCTCACCAGAATTTGAAATAATCATTATATTCAAGGATGTTTTCTTTTTGGATGGTTTTTTGTTTATGGTTTGATATAGATGATTCATGATTTTAAATCTTGACATATCTGTGGAGCCTCATACAGACAGGCAGGTTAAATTTTAATTCGAAGATATCCCCCCCCCCCCCCCGCCATTTTAACTTAAGGCTGCCAGAGTTGGCAAGCAAGGTGAAAAGTTAAAAGAAATTCAGATAGGTCTTGCTCCCCCACTCTCCCTCCAAAAGCTGGTTTTCACTTTGGACGAAAAGTTCCTCATTTTTCACAGAGCTAATGTTTCTCTAGGATTGTTTCCCCTGAAGCGTATACTCACTCACCCCTGCGACTGGGCATAGCAGCAAGACTGGACTTCCAAATGGCACGCTGCATTTTAATATGCTTTTATACTTGCCCTTTCCAGAAGGTGCTGGTGTATTTATATGGTATCTCTGTGTGTGTGTGTGTGTGTGTGTGTGTGTGTGTGTGTGTGTGATTCAAGGCCCTCTGTATCTGCCCCCATCACCTCCAGCAGCCTCGACATACAGTTTTTCTCGTCTGTTTTAGTTGTCCTGTTAGGTAGCAACCTATGATAATTCCAGGAGAGTCAGAAGGAAGTGTCTATTTTGGTTGACTTTTTTAAACCAATTAAACCTTTAATCTTAGTCCTTAAAAGAAACTCTAAAATACTAAAGTAACTCTGATAAGCAGTTACTACAAATTATTATTTTTTGTGTGTAAATTAACATAAAGGACTCACCATACCCTTTTCTTTCTGGTGGGTGGGCTTGGTAGCCGAAACCATTTCTAAGAGTCATGTCTGCTGAGTAGGAAAGACAAATGGATTTTGTTCCTTGAAACCAGAAGAGCACCCAGCATGAGCTTCCCGCAGCCCTTCTGCCAGTAGACGTGGGACAGAATTTGTTAGATGTGGAGACCACGCAGGGGGACCAGGCGGGATGCAGGGCATGCGTGGGCGTCTGTTAGGAGCTGGCATGAACGTGGACCCACACATGTTCCCACCCAGCCTCTGCATCCTGTTTCAAGTTTCTATGTGAGTCTTTGTCTTAAACGTTCTCTGCTTCTGGTGAACTAATTGGGAACATCGTAGGGAAGGCTGGGATGGGCTAGCCCGGCGGTTTAGTGGGGCCAACTGTCTAGATGTGTCTTGTGCGTCAGAGGAAGGTGCAGAAAGAATCCTGTGTCCTCCACTGGCCCTTCCCACCCTACCGCCCCCAGACCTCCAGATTCCAGGGAAGCATGCATTCCCTATGACTCTGACCAGCTCTCCTGGTGTGGGGCACGTGGGTCAGGGAACTCCCCAAGGAGACTCCTTTCCTGTGGTGGCCACACCGATTTTCTAGCTAGTACCAGAGCACTGCAGGATAGAACACTGTCTCTCCTCTTCCTCTGCCTTCTTGTATTGAGAAAGTTGGAGGCTAGCTTGGGATGACAGCAGGAGAAGGGGAGGCAGGAGGAAGAGCGAGAAGCAAAAAACAAAGTTTCCGGCCGTGGTGTGCAGAAGTGTCTAAGAAGCTGAGAATTTAGTCGTAATACCCTGTCCATCTGCTAACCCACTTGGAGTGGGCTAAGGTCTGTGTGATGTCCAGGCCCATTCAGGGACACCAGCCTGGGGCCAGGACCCCACCCCTGCCCCCAGCCTTGCTCACCGTGTGCCCCCTTGCTGGTGCCTTTGGCTTGAAGTGACTCGCCTCCCTCACTCTTCAACTGTTTCTTGAGAGGAGCTTCCAAAAAAATGAAAAGTTCTGGATAAGTGAGAGGAGCCTTTCTATATAATTAGCATGTATGGGGATAAACTCCTGCTAGTAGGTGTTACCAGAAGTCCTAGGGACATTCCTTCACAGTGAGTGATTCAGCACTGTGAACAGAAAGGCTGACTCCCAGGGATATCCCTTTTCCTGGTCCTTGTTCTGGACATGAAAGTCAGGAATGGTACTTTGCCCAGAAAAAGCCATTCTCTGGCACTAGTAAGAGATAGCCACGCATGTATATTTACCCGCATGGCCCAGGCATCCGCAGGATACTGACCTACGTATTTTAGAGCACAACCAACCCTAGACCTGACATTGTAGTTAATATTGCGCAGGTCACAATGTTCTGTGTCCTCTAGGACTGATGTCAGAACTGCCTTATTCGCCACCATCCCCAACCCGGCCTTCTTCCGCTCATTGCCCTGTGCCTGGCTCACCATTGCTCCATAAATGCTCTGTTCCTTGTAGAATTGATGGGATTTTTATAAATCTAAGTAACTTGGAGGTAGTTGTCACATTTTTTTTCAAAGATTTTATTTACTTATTTGAGAGAGAGAAAAACAGAGAGAGAGAGCATGAGAGGGGAGAAGGTCAGAGGGAGAAGCAGGGAGAAGAGGGACTCAATCCCAGGACTCCGGGATCATGACCTGAGCTGAAGGCAGTCGATTAACCACCTGAGCCACCCAGGTGCCCTAGTTGTCACATTTTTAGCAGCAGAACACATACTAATCATAAAGCATAGATTCTTTGAAGTTGGGCAATGAGTGTAGGACATATTACCAGATGAACAACATCATGTGATTGATTGATTGATTGATTGTCTCAGAAAACTTTCTTTGACTGCTGAACCGTCCAAGACCCAGGCAGACTTTCTGGAGACTTTCCTTGGACAGCATCGTGCAATAAATGTACTCCTTTGTGATATCGGAGGCGTAATGGTTATATGGAGTTTGTTTGAGTTAAATTTAGAATCCCAGCACAGTTTCAGATGTGAATGCGTTCTCTGAGATCAGGTAGGGGCGGAAAGCATCAGCCTACTGCCAGATGGGATCCTGCCCAGACTCAACCACTTCCTGGCTCAGATTTGTGCCTCTGTTTCCCCCGTGTAAGATGGCATGAGTACTGGGGGCCCGCCTTGAGGCATGGTTTGTCTGAATGAACTAATTCACATGAGGGGTTTCATGGTGCCGGGACCATCGTAAAATGCCACATGGGTACATGTAAACCATCTTTGCTTTCGTCAGCATTATCAGTAATTAATGCATGCCCTCTCCCCTTGCCTTTTTTTTTTTTTTTCCCTTTCATCCTAGCAGTGGAACTTCCTGTCACACAGAAGAAAGCCCCTATGTTTCACACACTGTTTCTCTAGAGGAAACAGTAGCAGCTGTAGGGAAACAATAACTTTCCTTGCAAACTGATAATTTGTAAATTTCATCAGTGTATTTGATTCACAATCTCTCACTATAGTCATTACCTTCTAATTGGAAGACTCTTTACAAACAGCTCCCATGGACACTACTGTTGGATAGTTGAGGTATCACGTCTGCGTGGTAAAGAAATTGTGATACAAAGATACCGGATATCTGTTGTTCGGTAAAAAGTATTCAGGGCAGGGACGCTTGGGTGGCACAGTCAGTTAAGTGTCTGCCTTCAGCTCAGGTCATGATCCCAAGGTCCTGGGATGAGTCCCACATCGGGCTCCCTGCTCGGAGGAAGCCTGCTTCTCCCTCTGCCTGCTGCTCCCCCTGCTTGTGCGCGCTCTCTCTCTCTCTTTCAAATAAATAAATAAAAACTTAAAAGTATTCAGGGCAGCTTGGCATGACAGGAAAGAAAGAATGATGTTGGAGTATTCCTTTGAGGAGCTTAAAAGGTAAAGTCACATTTGGTGGTATTAGATCTATTAATATTAAAGATGATTTTAAAGTGATAAGAAGATATCAGGCTATTGGGTAGCTACCAAAATAAATGCCTACGAGTAAATAGCCTTTTGCTGATTCTGAAACCTGAAGTTGAAAGACTTCCATTTTTCTTGTCAATAGGTTTATCTCCCTCAAAAATGTTTCCACCTTTGGAGTAAATTGTGAGTAATCATTGCATTTTGATTTTTAATATTGCCAACACAGCAGTCTTGCATCAAAAGATCAGTGACTATAAGAATGGTTAAAGAAGGGGCACCTGAGTGGCTCAGTCGGTTAAGCATTTGCCTTCGGCTCACATCATGATCCCGGGATCCTGTGATCAAGCCCCGAGTCAGACTCCTTGCTCATCGGGGAGACTGCTTCTCCCTCTCCCTCTGCTGCTCCCCCTGCTTGTGCACACTCTCTGTCTGCCAAATAAATAAATAAAATCTTTTTTTTTTTTAAAGAATGATTAAAGAAGCCCCCTGGGATTGCTGTCACCTGTGTATACCTGTGTCACCAACAACACATGGGCACCTAGAAAGCAGACAAGTTTAATATCCATCCGTTGAGAACACACCGTAGGCCGTGATGGTTTTTGGTGCTGGAGATCATGGTGGTGACTATGACATGAACTTCACCTACAGATTGTGCAGGGATGGGGGAGATAGAATCTTGAGCGATTCCTTTGAGGCAGTTAAGGGAAGAGGCTGTCAGGATGTTACCTGTGTTGCATGTTGCTGTTCCTTCAGGTGCCAGGTGGCTTCAGTGCTGTTTTGTTGTGGGAATTAAGATTCGGAAGAGTCCACATGTTCTGGAACTCTGGCTAAGGCCCTTTGACATTCCACGGCGCCCTCACCCTGACTCCCCGGCATGTACTTGGGATGGAGCAAGCTTCAGGGTAGCACAGGGATCCGTGGCCTGGCCAACAGCTCCTCAGGGTGCTGGGAGGCCTGAGGACCTCCTGTTTTAAGCTTGGATTCGCCTTTTCCAGGGCAATTGAGATTAGACTCTATTAGCTCAGGGTCTCAAGCCTGGAAGGAATCGCTTCTGCTAAGGTAAATCTGGGAGAGGAGCCATGAGGTCAGTGTGAGCTCTGCTACTTCCCCACTCCTGCCGGCTGGAGAGGCTTGCCTGGTGCCAAGGCTTTGGGCATCGGGAGCATTGCCTGGCCCGCCGGGCAAGAAACGTGAACCACCGCAGTGAACTGGTAGTGAATTAGCAGACTCTTTAACTGACATTTTTTCCCCCATTCCGTGTTTTTATAACACCACTGAGTAGACACCAGATTATAAATCCTGTGCAAATAGTCTTAGAGTTTCTGGATTCAACCCCAGAGGAGACCAGTTTGGGTTTTGAGGAATACTTAAAGAAAATGTTTGTTTGGTTCCATTCTCCAACATAAAGTGCTACCCAAGACGTAGGAGTGTCCGCACGGCCCCAGTGAGCGCCTGCAGTGGGCACAACTGCTTTGGAGGGAAGTGGTTCCAGTGGGTTTCCTGCTCTCCATCCCAGTTGCTAAAATCTTGTTCCCTATGTGTTTTGTTAG
>RCUC01138817.1:0-14405 GCA_003697995.1 Taxidea taxus jeffersonii | reverse complement strand
GGGTCACAAATCAGTTCTCAAGCAGAATCAAAAGACTGGGATCATTCCCTTTGTATATTCAGACCACAATGCTTTGAAACTGGAATTCAGTCACAAGAAGAAATTTGGAATAAAAATTAAAGAGCATCCTACTAAAGAATGCATCAACTAGGAAATTAAAGAATTTTTAAAAATCATGGAAAAAGTGAAAATGAAAACACAACTGTTCAAAACCTTTGGGATATAGTAAAGGCAGTTCTAAAAGAGAGGTATATAACAAAACAAGCCTTTCTCAAGAAACAAGAAAGGTCTCAAATACACAACCTAACCTTATACCTAAAGGAGCTAGAAAAAGAACAGCAAAAAAAGAACCTTACACCTAAAGGATCTAGGGGAAAAAAAAGCAGCAAATCTACTCCTAGCAGGAGAAGAGAATTAGTGAATATTGAGCAGAACTCAATGAAATAGAAAACAAAAGAACAGTAGAAAAAGTCAACAAACTAGGGCTTTGCTCTTTGAAAAAATTACTAAGACTGATAAACATCTGGCCAAACTTACCAAAAAGAAAGGAGAAAGGATCTAAATAAATAAAATCATGAATGATAGAGGATAGATCACAACCAACACTGATGAAATGCAAACAATTATAAGAGTATATCATGAGCAACTATATGTTAACAAATTAGGCAATCTGGAAGAAATGGAGGCATTCCTAAATATGTATAAACTACCAAACTACCAAAGCATCTGCCTTTGCCTCAGGTCATGATCCCAAAGGCCTTGGATTGAGCCCCACATGGGGCTCTCTGATCAGTGGGGAGCCTGTTTCACCTTCTCCCTCTGCACCTCCCCCTGCATGTGCTCTTTCTCTGTCAAATGAATCTTTTAAAAAATAAATAAATAAACCACCAAAACAGAAACAGGAAGAAATAGAAAACCTGAACAGATCCATAGCCAGTAAGGAAATTGAAGCAGTAATTAAAAAATCCAACAAACAAGAGTCCAGGGCTGGATGGCTTCCTAGTGGAATTCTACCAAACATTTAAAGAAGAATTAATACCTATTCTTCTGAAGCTGTTTGAAAATAAAAAGAAAATGAAAACTTCCAAACTCTTTCTATGAGGCCAGCATTACCTAGATCCCAAAACCAGACAAAAACCCCACCAAAAAGAAGAATTACCAACCAATATTCGTGACGAACATGGATGCCAAAATTCTCACCAAGATACTAGCCAATAGGATCCAACAGTACATTGAAAGGATTATTCACCACGACCAAGTGGGATCTACTCCTGGGCTGTAAGAGTGGTTCAACATCCAAAAATCAATATGATACACTATATTAATAAAAGAAAGGACAAGAACCATATGATCCTCTCAATAGATACAGAAAAAGAATTTGACAAAGCACAGCATTTTTCTTGATTAAAACTCTTCACAGTGCAGGTATAGAGAGAACATACCACAATATCATAAAAGCCATCTACAAAAGGTCCACAGAAAATATCATTCTCAGTAGGGAGAAACTAATAACTTTTCCCCTAAGGTCAGGAACATGGCAGGAATGTCCACTCTCACCACAACTGTTCAACATAGTACTAGAAGTCCTAGCCTCAGCAATCAGACAACAAAAAGAAATAAAAGGCATCCAAATTGGTAAAGATGAAGTCACCCTTTCACTGTTGGCAGATGACATGATACTCTATGTGGAAAATCCAAAAGACTATATCCCCAAATTGCCTGAACTCATACAGGAATTGAGCAAAATGGAAGGACATAAAATCAATGCACATAAATCAGTTGCATTTCTATATACTAAAAATGAGACAGAAGAAAGAGAAATTAAAAAGTTAACCCCATTTACATTTGCACCCAAAACCATAAGATGCCTAGAAATAAACCTAAACCAAAGAGGCAAAGGATCTGTACTCAGAAAACTATAGAACACTCATGAAAGAAACTGAAGAAGATATACACAAATGGAAAAATGTTCTATGCTCATGGATTGGAAGAACAAACACTGTTAAAATGTCAATGCTACTTAGAGCAATCTATATATTCAATGCAATCAAAATACTTTTTCACAGAGCTGAAACAAATAATCCTAAAATTTGTATGGCACAAGAAAAGACTCCAGATAACCAAGGGAACGTTGAAAAAGAAACCCCAAAGCTGGTGGTATCACAAACCTGGACTTCAAGCTCTATTTCAAAGCTATAATCATCAAGACAGTGTGGTACTGGTACAAAAGCAGACACATAGATCAATAAAACAGAACAGAGAACCCAGAAATGAGCCCTCAAATCTATTGTCAACTAATCTTCAACAAAGCAGGAAATAATATACAATGGAAAAAATACAGTATCTTCAATAAATGGTGTTGCGAAAATTGGATACCTACACACAGAAGAATGAAACTGGACCATTGCCTTACACCATACACAAAAAATAACCATTCACAAAAAATAGACCCAAAATGGATGAAATATCTAAATGTGAGACAGGAATCCATCAAAATCCTAGAGGAGGACACAGGGAGAAACCTCTATGATCTTGGCTGCAGCAACTTCTTGTTAGACAAGTTTCTAAAGGCAAAGGAAACAAGGACAAAAATGAACTTATTGAGACTTCATTAAGATAAAAAGCTTTTGCACAGCAAAGGAAACAGTCAACAAAACCAGAAGACAACTGACAGAATGGGAGAAGATATTTGCAAAAGTCTTATCAGATAAAGGGTTAGTATCTTATCAGATAAAGAAATTATCAAACTCAGCAATCAAAGAACAAATAAGCCAATCAGGAAATAGAAGACATGTACAGACATTTCTCCAAAGAAAACATCCAAATGGCCAATAGACACATGAAAAAATGTTCACACTGGGCATCAGGGAAATACAAATCAAAACCACAATGAGATAGCACCTCACACCAGTCAGAATGGCTAAAATTAACCGCTGAAGAAATGACAGATGTTGGAAAGGATGCAGAGAAAGGGGAACCTTCCTACACTGTTGGTGAGAATGTAAGCTGGTACAGCCACTGTGGAAAACAGTGTGCAGGTTCAGCAAAGAGTTGGAGATAGAGCTACCCTACAACCCAGCAATTGCACTCCTGGGTATTTACCCCAAAGATACAAGTGTAGTGATCTGAAGAGGCACCTCACCTAATGTTTATAGCAGCAATATCCACAATGGCCAAATTATGGAAAGAGCCTAGATGTCCATTGACAGATGAATGGGTAAAGAAGTTGTATTTCATATATATGTGTGAGTGCATCTGTATATATACATATATACATATATGTATATATACACACACATATATACACAAATATACAAATATATGTGTATATGTATATGTATACATATATACAAATATACATATGTACATATGTATATTTGTATATTTGTGTATACACACACACACACACACACACACACACATAGACACACACAAAATGCAATACTACTCAGTCAACAAATATTGAAATCTTGCCCCTTGCAATGACATGGATAGAACTAGAGGGTATTATGTTAAGTGAAATCAGTCAGTCAGAGAAAGACAATTATCATATGATCTCACTCATATGTGGAATTTTAAAAATAATACAGAAGATCACAGGGGAAGAGAGGGGAAAAATGGGATGAAATGAAAGAGGGAGACAAACTGTGAAAGACTCTTAATCCTAGGAAACAAGCTGAGTGTTGCTGGAGAGGAGGGGCTGGGGATGGGGTAACTGGGTGATGGACATTAAGGAGGGCACAAATGTAATAATTAGCACTGGTTATTACATGAAACTGATGAACCACTGACCTCTACCTCTGAAACCAATAGTACATTATATGTTAATTAATTGAATTTAAATAAAAAGGAAGAACAAAGGAAAACTAATGAATCAAGGGGAAAAAAAAGAAAATAGGGAATCAATATTATCCTAAGTCACCTTATCTTTGGTATTCAGATATGTCCTTAGACAAAAATGTTAATGGTTGCTCCATTGATGGTGAGTATTAATAACAGAGGAACAAACGTGCTGAAACAGGAATTCTCTCAACCTATATGGCCAATTATCTCAGGGTAATTTTTTTGCTGCTATGATGAAGTCTATTTTCCTTTCTGAACTAGGTTTTTTATGGTTTTAGGAGGCACTGATAGTAATAGGCAAGAATTAGTAAGAATTTGGAGACAGCTCTAGGTTTGATGATGCTTCAGTGAATAAATAACCATGGAAAAATAATTTTATCTCAGCAGTCCTCAGTTTGATAGCTATGAATTAAGAATATCTGTTCTGACTCAGGAGTTGTTATAATATATTTTAAAAGGCCTTGAGAAGTAAAAAAAAAAAAGTCTAAATAAATATGAATTACCAATATTACAGTTTTTATCTCACTATTGAAATGTAAAAAAATTCATAACAGGTGGATTAATAAAAATATAAGTAACTTAAAAAAACACTTAATGGTATATAAAAAGGAAGAAAGGGGAAAAAATAAAGCTCTCTCATCTGTTCAGCAAGACTACTTTGACAAAAATGCATTGAGTTGAGTACTACTAAGTGCCAGGTACTTTACTTAGTGTTGAATATCCAAAAATAAATAACATATGTTCCATACACTTATGCGACTCCTTGTCTAGTATGGAAGGACAGCTGTGTGAATAAAACCTGTAAAACAATGCAATTAAATATAAAATAGAACTATCTTCTGGAGAAAAATAGGAGGAATAAAAACCTTGATTTGAATAAGTCAGAGAAGATTTCACAAAGGCAAGGATATTTAGGCTGTCCCTTCAAGAATCATTTAAAAAAATCATAGATAAAGAAGATGAGACTGAATCAGATTAAATAAGAACATGTACAAAAACATGTATATGTAGAAAAGAATGAGTATTCGAGGGCTAAAATTTATGGAAAATAGAAGTGGATGTTCCATGTTTGGTTCAATTACTAGCAATATTGTTTTTTGAAATAGCTCCACCTGTGAAAGCTTGGTAAAGGCCTTTAGCAAACAGTTCATTTCTCTTGTTTTTCTTTGAAAAAGAAGCAATAATTGTATAGGCCCGAGAGAAGGTAATTAAAGTGAAGAAATTAAAAATGAGAAAATATTAGGGTAGTGAGTCTTTCCCCTAGAAGCCAGAGGCCTGGAAACAAAAAAAGGAAATAGATTAGCTTTAATTACACTTTGGATTTTGTCCTTAATAGATATCCTTCCCAATCTACACTGAATAAATCAACTGTTATATTTGCTTCTACTGTGCGTGTGTGTGTGTGTGTGTGTGTGTGTGTGTGCGCGCGCGCGAGAGAGAGAGAGAGAGACAGACAGAGAGACATTGGGACAGAGGGAGAGAGCTCATACACAGGTAGATCAGTACTGCTTTACAGAGATTGCATGCATGCTTTACAGAGATTGCATGCATGCTTTATAGAGATTGCATGCATCTGATAAATGAATGCTTGAATCTCCATTTTCTTATCCAAATTTTTGAAGAACTATTGAATTTATATGGAAGAGGTATCTCATAAGAATATTCTACATTAAAAATCTTATTACTTTCTATGCTGTAATAAATTTAACATGATAGCATGCTGACTTCTGTTTTTTTAAATTATTAATTAGGATTCCTTCCTCCACTAAAATGTAAGAATCTTCAAATAATCTAATGCTTGCCCCATCTCCATCCAGTTGTGAATAGATTTATGCCCATTTCATTTTAGATAAAGATTATTTAACCTTATGCTAACCCATTTATTATCAGGACTGTTCCCTCCTCAGCACACTTCTGTGTTCTTTCCTGGTCCCTTCAAGACCTTCATTCAAGATTCTCCCCATGTCCACAGAACCATTATTGGAAATCATGGTTTCTTTCTTCTGATTTCATTATCAAATGTATTTATATAAGAATCCCTTACCCACTTTCCATCTTCTAAATAACAATACAGAAAATGAAATTCTCCATGTTTCCAAAATTTTTCTATGATTTATTTCCTCATTTTACAGTTGACCCTTACACAGTTTTGGGATTTTCATAGAACAGATATGAGTGCCGCTCACTTTGCAAATGAAAAGGTAGTGATTCAGATATGTTAGATCACTCCCTTTACAAAGATAAAAAGTGGAATAGTTAAGATTCAACACATATTCCAAATGAAATGTGCTTCAAATTTTCCCCGCAGCTGAAAGCAACTTAGGAAATTTTAAAGTTGCTAAACTTTATTTCTTTTTTTTTTTTTTTTTCAATTCTAATCGACCTGCATCTCTAGTTGGTAATGTTAGCCTGCCTTTCCTAAAATTGATTTCCTTTCACCTACTTCTTTCCCTATTATTTCTATATTTCTCATTTTTACTATTGTCTGAGTAACAGTCATATTTATAATAAAAGTGTGGATAACAAGGAACACTCCTTCTAGAGTTACAAACAGTGGGTCATGTCTTTTTCTGAAAACAAAAATCAAAGGTAACAGCAGCAAGATAAAATCAGCATATGTCTTCCAAGAACTAATTTTAGAGTCCATTCCATTCTTATACTAATCAAAGAGACAGAAAATTCTTCAGCAACTTTTGGAGACAGTTTTCACTGGACTGATGGATGACTCCACTAAAGAGAAAGAAGTCTGAAAGCATGTCCATTTGGTAAACATTGTTAACCCAAGTAAGAAAGAAAAAAATAATTAATAAATTAATAATTAAATAAAATAAAATAAAAACAAAAATTACTAGAATAGCACTTATGTGGCTGCTATTATTGAGATAATATTCTAAAACACCATTTGCTATTAGGAGTAAGTCCATAATTTGTTCAGTTATAGGCTCACATTTAAGTCATATTCCTAAGCTCAATGAGTTGGATTATTGTAAGATTTCACGATACAAAAATCAGTATTTTGGATGAATTCTGTGCATTTCATGTTTATTGCTAATGATATAAAGACTTTTGATTTCCCTTTTCTTGAAGATTTCCCTTTTCTTTGATTTCCCTGTTTCATAATTAATCAGCTAATTAATTTGGGGTACTGGTGAGTTTCCATTTCTATTGTTTACTGATGGCATTAATTATTTTTTAGGAAGTCTGTCATATTTTATAATTTAAGACATTATTTGAAAGACTTTGTCCAGCTTCACTGAAATACAATCGACATATAGCTTTGTGTAAATTTAAAGTGTATATCATGATATATCATGATGAATACTCTTCTCTATCACAAAATGATTATCACAGTAGGGTTAGTTAATAATTCCATCAAAACACTTCACATACTTAATAATTGTGTGTGTGTTAAGAATATTTAAGATCTACTCTGTTAGCAATTTTCAAGTATATAATGAAGTACTGTTAACTACATTCATCATGTTGTACGTTAGATCACCTTATTCATTTTAAGAAAGTAGAAATCCATATCCTTTGACAAACATCTCCTTATTCCCTGAACCTCCCACTGGCCCCAGCTTACCCATTCTTCTCTGTTTACATGAGCTCAGCTCTTCTTAGATTCCACATATTAGTGATGTATTTGTCCTTTCTGTCTGACTTATTTCACTTAGCACATTGCACTCAAGATCCGTCCATATTGTTGCAAATGGCAGGATTTCTTTCTTTCTCATGGCTAAATAACATTGTGTTAGATATAATAGATATAGAAGCAACCTAAATGTCCATCTACAGATAGATGGATAAAGATGTGTATATCTATCTGTCACAAGTCGTTTCCATATATCAGCTATTGTGAATGATGGTGCAGTGATGAACATGAAAACGCAGGTATCTCTTTCAGATACTGATTTCATCTTTTCCAGATATATACCCAGAAATTGGCTACTTGCATCATATGGTATTTCTATTTCTAACTTTTTGAGGAATCTCCAATATTTTTTCCTCAGTGGTTGTACCAATGTACAATCCTACCAATAATACACAATAGCTCACTTTACTCCACATCCTTGCCAATACTTATTTATTATCTCTTTGATGATGTCATTCTAACATGTGTGAAGTGATATCTCATTATGGTTTTGATTTGCATTTTCCTGATCCTGTTGTGAGTAATGTGGAATACCCTTTCATATACCTGTGGCCCATTTCTGTGTCTTCTTTGGAAAAATATCTACTCAGGTCCTCTCCCATTTTTTATTGGGCTATTTTTTTATTTTTTTGCTACTAAATTATAGCAGTGCTTTATATATTTTGAACATTAACTCTGTATGGAGTAAATGGTTTGCAAATATATTTGCAACTCAAAGATAGATCTTTGCATATACACTCAACTAATATTTGACCAAGGAGCCAAAAATACTCAATGGAAAAAGAAAAGTCTCTTCAATAAATGGTGTTGGGAATTGTAGATAATCACATGCAGAAGAATGAAACTGGGCCCCAGTTTTTACTGCTCACAAAAATTACCTCCAAATGAATTAAAGACTTAAATGTAAGACATGAAACCATAAATCTTCCAGAAGAAAACAGGAGGAAATCTAGTCATAAAACTGAAAAGCTTCTGCACAGCAGAAGAAACAATCAAAAAAATTAAAAGGCAAACAAAGGAATGGGAGAAAATATTTCAAGGATTCTTTTTTTTTTTAATGGATTTTATTTATTTATTTGAGAGAGAGAGTGAGATAGAGCACCAGTAGGGAGGGAGGGAGAGACAGAGGGAGAGGGAGAATCAGACTCCCTACTGAGCATGGACCTGATCCAAAGGCAAACAAAATGCATAACCTATATAGCCATCCAGGCACCCCAAAGATTCTTACTTTAGGAATTCAAAACCAAATATCTATAAATATGATGAATTCTTTCTGAAATGAGTATTTTTTTCAATGATAGATTTTCATTTTACAAATGTCAACACAAAATTATTGGATTATTCTATATTTATATTGTTATCCCAACTCTAACTTATTTCCAGATACTTAGGTTGAATATCAGATGTAGAAATACATGATTCTATTTGGAATTAGACTTGTTCAGTTCAAATTTTAGCACCTTAGTTATCTATTCAACTTCTCTAGGTCTCAGTTTTTACATCTTTTGTATTAGGGATACTAATATTGCCCACTTCATAAGGCGAGAATTAAATGATGTTAATTAAAGTAAATTGCTCAAAACTGCCTGGTAGACAGCATGTAAGTAACAGATGTTAAGGATTAACTTCTATTACTTAAAATTATTTGTATTTCAAAACAGATCTAAATTTATATTTGTTTATAACAGTGTTGGCACATTTTTTTCTTAAGGGACCAGAGTACATATTTTAGGCTTTGGGTATAAAATGGTCTCTCTCTAGCAACTACTTAATTCTGCTTATGGCAGGAAAGCATTCATACATAACACATAAATAAGTGTGCATGGACGTGTTTCAATAAAACTTTATAAGCACAAACAGGCAGCAATCAGCAGGCTATAGACTGCCAGCCCTGGTTTCAATGCTGAGAAATAAATGTAATTTGACTCATGATTTAATAGAAATCGCTCACTGTATCCTTAAAACTGTTAATTTTTAAGTGAAGATTTAAGACTACCAAGAAGGTATATTTTTGCCCACAACTCTCCATACAGTTTATCTTTATCTTAAGTTCCATATCAATGTTCATAGTTGTCTCAGCAAAGGATAGAGGCCAACAGAAGGTGAAAACTAACTTTTGTTAAAAAATTAAACAATGTCATAGAGCAGTTTGTCTACTGTATGTTCAGTACATATTAAAAGCATTTATAACATCCTTTAGGATTACTAAACACATGAGAAATTAGCACAGAACAACAATAAAAATGTAAATTACCCTATTTCAGTGACTTACGTAATCCTTTACGTGTGTAAATGGAACTTTTTTACTCAGGTCAAAAGAAAGTGAAATTATAAAACAGAAAAAGAATTGAAGGGAAGCAGGAAATTCGTGTCTTCTCATGTAGGCAGATATCATGAAATTATACTGAAAATCTTGTTTAGATACAATAACTATTATGCCCTTAACCAGGGCAGATGCCTCATAATTTACTGAAATAAAAAACCATAACAAAATATCAAATGGTGATTTGTCAAAGCACTTGAAGATTTGTTTTTGTTTTTTCTTTTTTTACACTTGAGGATTTGTAATGGAAAGTCTGGAGGATCAACTTAGCAGAGGATTTTGCTGACATGAAAACTGATGATTCTTAATATAAAAATATGAATGTTTCAAGTAAGAATAGCAAGATTGCACCAGCTGCTTGAAGATATGAATAAATCTGTTATGAGCTTATTTGATAAAGATTATGTATTCTATGTGTTTAAACCAGTGGACTTTAATTTTACTTTCATTTCCATTGCACAATTTTCTACTTCTTATGTCTAATCTATATTATGCAATCTAGTAGTAATATCTCCATACATACCAAATAAATCTTAACTACTTGACATTCATCCCAGCTTTTGTGCACATACAACCTCTCTCTCTCACACACACACATTTAGGCATGGAATAAAATGCCTTTATATCACAAAGAAATGATATATCCAGGAATTATAGTATCGCACAGAATAACCTGCCTAAAATAATTTCAATGGAGTGGCAAATGCTTCTTTTCCATAAGATGAAATGTTTTTTCTTCTTTTTCAAGTTGTCTTTATGAACAAGGCCTTCTACTGTTATTATGCATGAAATCAACCAGGTACAATAAGCACAGAGCACAACAGAAAGTCAAAAGTCCCCTCAAAGTTTCTGAACAAGATACTTCCTCAAATTATTTTGAACATTAAACATTTATAGAAGAGCAGGAGATGTGTTCAATCTATTTATTATTCCTCCATGCTATATGGTGAGAAATTTCAGTTCAAATAGCTTTTGGAATATTCACTCTTGGATGAGATGATATTATGCCTCTTACAATGCTTTGAATATTATCATATTATTAACATATTACACATGGCTTATCAACAGTATATGAAATTGAAGTAAAGCTTTTTTTTTTTTTTTAAAGATTTTATTTATTTGACAGAGAGAGATCACAAGTAGGCAGAGAGGCAGGCAGAGAAAGAGAGGAAGGAAGCAGGCTCCCTGCTGAGCAGAGAGCTGGATGTGGGGCTTGATCCCAGGACCCTGGGATCATGACCTTTGCCGAAGGCAGAGGCCTTAACCCACTGAGCCACCCAAGCGCCCCTGAAGTAAAGCTTTTGAGTGTACTACCTAATTTAGTTGAAATTTAATGATATAATTTAAATTCACTGGGAAGTACTTTGCAAAAAGTCATCATTATGTCTCACTTCTCTAGCATAGTTATTACACATGGTACAGACAACACATTCGTAGAACATCATGATTTTTTATTAAAAATGGGGCACACAATTCCATCATCAATGCATGTATTCAAAAATTGCAAATACCCTTACATTAGTGAATTTTCCCGTCTCCCCTCTCCACACCATGATTTAGTTTTAGTGTGGACCAACTATATATACATATATAGTATACTATATACAGTATACTATATATGTATAGTATACTGTATATAGTATACTATATATGTATATATAGTTATTCTACTTTCCCTTCTCCCCTCTCCACACCATGCTTTAGTTTTAGTGTAGACGAACTATATATACATATATATATACATATACATATATAGTATATATAGTGTATATACTATATATATATATATAGTATATATAATGGTAGGTAGAATAACTATATATACATATATATGGTATATATATACTATATAATATATACTACTATACTATATAATGGTAGGTAGAATAACTATATATACGTATATATAGTATATATATAGTATACTATATATAGTTATTCTACCTACAATTATTGTTTACAATTATTGCCATATATATATATGACATTCAAAGCAGAGCTTATGGAGTCTGGTACAACCAGATTTTTTTTTAAGATTTTATTTTTAAGTTTATGTATTTTTTTAGATTTTATTTATTTAATTGAGAGAGAGGGAGAGCATGAGGGGGGGGAGGTCAGAGAGTGAAGCAGACCCCCTGCTGAACAGGGAGCCCTATGTGGGACTCAATCCCGGGACTCCAGGGTCATGACCTGAGCTGAGGGCAGTTGCTCAACCAACTGAGCCACCCAGGCATCCTTTACAACTTTATTTTAATAACAAATATGTACTTTAATAGCTGCATGTCCTTGAACAAGTAACTTATTTTAAAATTTGAGTTTCTACATGTGGTACAAAGTAGATAATGATACCTACCAATATGATCTTTGTGAGGTTTAAGTTAGCCTCGCTAAATGTACTCTCTGTAATACAAGTAAAGAGTCAATAAATGCTTGGGGACTACTTTTTGTATTGATATCATCATGATTTACCACAAAATTTCTATTCAGAATGGCAAATGAAGGGTGCAGAAGCCTTTAGAAGGATATTATTTTGAGGAGTTAGACCTGAAAGTGTACAGAGCCACTATTACTAGCAGGTGCTTGAAGGTGGCCACAGGCTATGAGAAGAAACCTAGTGAGAGGCATAACATACATTTTTTTCCTATACATAGTAGCAATATGTAGTGGCTGTCTTGGTAAAATGAGAGTATCACCAAAGTATCACCCATGAGTCTAGTATCCCAGCATTTAAGTCCTAGATTACCAATCTAGAATACCTGTTTGCCTAGATGGGCTACAACAGTCTTCTGCCTTTTTTTTCTTGTTGTAGTGTTCTGGCTCAAGATGGGTTACTGTGGCTTTGGTTATAGAAATTGTTTAAGTACAGATTGGATAAAATATAGATAGGTTGGAGATAAATTTTTTAAAAGAAAACTAATTCTATTTTAAAGGGTTTAGATCTCAACTAAGTTAATGGGAATTCAGTACAGTATTTTAAACTGATAAATGACCAGAAAAAATACAACTTTAGAATGACTGCCTGATAGAAATGTAGAAAAAGATAGACAGTGATGAAGGGACTACATCAGCAATATGAGTGAAAATTTTTGATTGTATGCAATTAAAATAATAGTATATATTTAAAGATAACAAGAAACTAGATTTACCACGAGGGACTCTGTTGAGGGCTCAGACTTCAGGCAGCAGATTAAGTTGGAAAGGAGAGGTGGCTTCAGATGTTAGATAGATTAGGATAGGGTGAAACATCTGACTGTAATAGAATGGGTAACAACAAATATGGAGCTCTAGCTACAAGAATAACTTGAATTTGTGTAAGAAATCAAATGTATACTTAGGCACAGTGGTTCAAGATAGGGATGAAGTTAGGTCCTCTGTGGAATTTCAGGCACTAAAATAAGGCCATAAGGCCCAAGGTCATAAATCACATTTGTGGTTGCAGTAAGTTTGGTTAAGTTAATATATTCTATGCTGTTTAACAAAATTTATTAGGTATCTATGTGTGTAGTCGAGTTAGGCACAGGTGTATAATATAAGAAATGGTACAGGGGCGCCTGGGTGGCTCAGTTGATTAAGCATCCAACCTGTGATTTCAGCTCAGGTCATGGTCTCATGGTCCTGGGATTGAGCCCAGTGCTCAGTGGGGAGTGTCTTTGAGACTCCCTCTCTCCTCCTTCTCCCCCTCTGTCCCTGCTTCCACTCTCTCTCTCTTAAATAGATAAATTAATTTAAAAAAAAAGGAAATGGTACAAATATTCCCAAATCTGAAGGCATGGTTAAGTCTTTGGAACATATAGTAATAGTTGAAGTCCTTGCAAGGTTCTAGTGACAGGGTAACTTTCCTAACTTTAATGTTATACTTGAATTAATTTTATTAAGAAAATATTAAAAATGAAAAAAATATTTCTATATATAAATATAAATAACTAAAATAATTATTTGGAATAATACTCATATCAAACCAACTTTTTTTAATGCATAAGATCCTTTTCCTCAACCTTTTTCAGAATTAAGTAGTACTCAAGAGTCTGACTACATTTTTGATGCTTAACCACTAACAGCTTTCAAACCTCACCTCCTGCTTACCCTCGTCTCCCGCAATCTAGTTAAGTGGGTAAGAAAGCCTGTGTGCACAACTTTCTAGAACTTCTGCAGAAGGAAATCAAACCATTAAACCTCTGGCCCCAGACTGAAGAATAAAATGAAACTAGACATAGATGTCACACTGTATACAAAATGAGCCATAAGCCTAAATGTAAATTATAATGTAAATGTAAAATTATAAAGCAACTACAAGAAAATACAGGAGAAAAATCTAGTTGAAGTTGAAATGAAGTAGAAGCAGTTTTAGATACAACATCAAAAGCACAACTCGTGAAAGAAAAATAGATGAGAGACTTTATTAAAATTAAAAATAATTGCTCTGCAAAATGCACTGTTAATATAATGAGAAAAAAGCCACAGATTGGAATAGATCTTTGCAGAAAATATATCTAATATAAGACTTGTATCAGAAACATACAAAGACCTCTTAAAATTCAATCATAAAAGTAGCAAACCCGGGATGCCTGGGTGGCTCAGTTGGTTAAG
>RCUC01138816.1:0-21842 GCA_003697995.1 Taxidea taxus jeffersonii | reverse complement strand
AAAAAAAAAAAAGACAGTCAAAGAGGATGTCTCCAAGACAGCAGAGGCGTGGCCAGAGCACTGCTCTGGAAGCCCCATCTGTGTCCCTGAGCCCCATCACCCACCTCCTGCTTCAGCCTTCACTGTTCCCTTGATGTAATTTGCACCAAACACGGGTTGCTTGATCTCACAGTCCTTCATCAGATAAAACGGCATCATGAAGGACTGCAGGGCATCTCTGCCTTTGGACAGAAAGATGACCTGCAGGGAGACAGGAGGAGAGCCATCAGTGCCCATGCCACAGCCCTGCCTGCTCAGCTATCACTTCCAGTGTGTGAGGAGCCTGCCCCTGGCGCCAGGCCCCGGCCCCAGGGCACTCTTCGCACCAGAAGCGCCTGGAGAGAGCTCTGAAAGCGAAGGGCCTGGGCGCCTGGGTGGCTCAGCGGATAAGGGTCTGCCCTCGGCTCAGGTCATGATCCCAGGGTCCTGGGATCGAGCCCCGCATCGGGCTCTCTGCTCAGCGGGGAGCCTGCTTCTCCCTCTGCCTCTGCCTGCTGCTCCCTGCTTGTGCTCTGTCAAATAAATAAAACCTGGGGAAAAAAAAGTGAAAGGGCCTACGTGCAGTCTGGCAGGAGAGGCTGAACGTGGGAGGGCACGAGGAGAACATGCCGCTCACAGCATCACAGCACACCCGAGACGGACAGGCTGCTCTGCCGTGACGTGGCAGATGTGCTGGGCAAGTGAGGGGCTACAAAGGTCGGGCAGGGAGGCTGGGGAGGGCAGTGCCGGCTTCCAGAAGGGGGAGGCGCAGCCCAAGCTTCACAGAACAGAGAGCGAAGGAATGGCAGGAGGTGCTGGATCCTGGGAGAAGGGGGCTGCCCGAACAGCAGGAGGGTCCCACCCTGCACTTGGAAAACCCTCTAGTGGGTTAAGCCTCTGTCTTCTGCTCAGGTCATGATCCCAGGGTCCTGGGATCGAGCCCCGCATCGGGCTCTCTGCTCAGCGGGGAGCCTGCTTCCCCCTCTCTCTCTGCCTGCCTCTCTGCCTGTGATCTCTGTCAAATAAATAAAATCTTTAAAAAATAAATGAATAAAACCCTTCCATCTGGGACTGAAGATGCCACCGGAAAAGAAGTTTTCAGGCTCCTCTGTCTCTGCTAAGTCGCAGTGAGGAAAACGTGAACATAGGCCCCTCTCTTCCAACCATCTTTAAATCTAACTCTTGGTAGCTACGGGCAGTGAACCTTTTCCCAGAATGGCCACTTGTCTTTCTCTGGAAGGCTCTCAGTCGGCCTGGGTCATTCGCAGGCAAGGCCCAAGCTGCAGTCTGGCACTCCTGACTCTGCCGGGCTGTGGCGGGCTGTCTGCCCAGCCTGAAGGCTCTGGGCGCACTGCTGTATCCTGTTTACCACATTTGTCCCTCTGGATGTGCACAAAGGCCTCGTGGGCTGCTCTTACGGAAATCAAAGTCGTAACAGCTCCCCACTCCGGGCCCAAGTCATCCCAACAGCTGCACCCAACAACATGCGATTTTACAGGGACTGTTCTGGAATCTGTATGGATTCAATGTCCAAGGGTCGGTTCAGCTACCCAGAGAGGCTGATGGGTTCTAGAACCCAGGAACAAGTGACAGAAACACGTGCAGTGAGTAACTAAGGCTCCCCAGGCTCAGAGGCCACCGGGCTCACCAGGCTGAGGCTGAGCTAAGATTCACAACGGCCCCCAGGAACCATAAGCTTTCAAACTGTCACCCGGTGCGACTCACCCGGTAAGGGGTAAGGTAGACGGTGCCTTTCTTGGTCCCTTTGAAGGCCTCGGGCACGTTCTTCATGTCATTGAACGTAAGCTCCACATGGTCATAAGACATCAGGATGCTGGGATGAGAAACGAGGACAGCCCTGAAGAGCCAGCTTGGAGCCATGCCCTGCTTTCCCCAGGGACTGGACCCTCTCCCCGTAAGCAGGTGCCTGGCACATCGGGTCTCAAACCTGTTTGGACACGGCTGCAAGGAAACCTTTAATATAGCCTTGGAAGAGATGAGCAAGGTGGGGGTCTACAGAGTTTCCCCAAGCCCCACATATACACCTCTCCAGGTGCCCACAGCAGAAGAGCTGAGGGCATTAAAGCCGTAACACCATCATCCCTCATACCACATTAGATTACCTGGGTTGACTCTCCATTTTCTTTTGAGGCCCTATAACAAGTGTCTGTTTTCACCGGCTTATTAGTCCTGATATATAAACCCTCTAAGACACGATCCCGCGCTACCAAAGACCTTATGTCACAGTTCCTTTAAACCTGGGCTTCCTGAACTGGGTCTGCAGAGCTGGGAGTCCATGAAGCCCTTGAGATGACGGTGTCCGTGCACTTTCCTGGAAGAATCTGCGGCTTTCATGGCTCTCAGAGGGACTCATCACTTGAAGAGTAAGGCTCGCTATTTTACCCATGAAATCTTAAAGGCTAATTTAAACTCCAGTTGCCGTACACACAATTTTTTTCAGGAATGAGGCCTTAGTATCTTCTAAAACAAGGCACACCATTATTTAGCAGCACAGAGCCTGAAGCCAGGTGGGAGGCTCACCAGGACAGACACATTCTTGTCCCACAAAGCCACACTGAGAAAGAAGAAAAATAGTCCCAGGAGATGTTACCAAATGGCATCAGAAGTGTTTTTCCAGGCCCGGGCCTGGCTCGCACACAGAGAGACTTAAAAACCGGGAACAATGTGAGGTTTCTCTGATTATACGATAACAAGGTCCAAGTTCACAGGTTTCCATTTGTCTTCTTCCTCCTCCCAAGTATCACAACTGTCTTCACTGGGGAAGGTAAGTGGGAAAGCAGACTGGCACCAGCACACAGAAGTCCAGCTCAGAGAGGGCCAGAGTGGCTTGGCACATCGGTTAAGTGGCGGACCCTTGCTTTCTGTTCAGGTCATGACCTCAGGATCCTGGGACCCAGCCCCAGATGGGACTCTGAGCTCAGCAGGGAGTGTGCTTGTGGACGCTCTCTCTCCCTCTGCTCCTCCCCCTGTGCTTGCACGGGCCCTCTCCCTCTCAAATAAATAACTCTTAATACGTGTATATAATATATATATGCGTGTGTGTATTTATTTAAGAAGTACAGCTCAGAGAAAAGAGGTCATTACCAGAACAGGCTGGTCCCGCAGACCCTGAGCAGGTAAGATGGCAGGACCATCAGCATTCTGAAGCCAGCGCACCCCAGGCTTTCTCCTGACTCATCAAGCATTCCGGGTCCTGGCCCTGGCAGGCTACAAGACTCTGATCCCACCAAGTCTCTTCTGGGGACTCAGACTCCTCATAAGCCTTCTGCCTTCAAGAGGCACTTCAGGGTCAATACAGCTCAACCAAGGCTAGATCTACTTCCCAGCACCCAAGGAGCAAGAGAGAAGCCACCGAGAAGTCCAGAGAGAAGGGAGAAGAGACAACACAATCGATCTGGGGTTGGGGGGGTGGAAGAGAAAGTAAGTCTGGGGCTGGGAGGCCTCGGCTCTGGGAGGTGACCCAAGTCAACAGGCATTCAGGAGACAGACACAGGACGGACACCGCGCTGGATGTGTCCGACACTGGACAAACATCTATTTAACTGCACCTCTGGGCCTCAGTTTCCCATCTGGACACTCAGCAGTTCTGGAATATGCCGGAAGGCTCTATACTGTAGTTAAGCCTTCAGACTTCAGGGCAAAGCCGTCCCTCCCGGGATCGCATCTGTGCTATTTACAGCTCTGTGGTCGCAGGCGAGTTACGGAGCCGCCCCGTGCCTCAGTTTCCCCAGCTGTAAGATGGGGAGCACAGCGTCCGCCGCGCCTACCACGAAGTAAGGCAGAGGAGGAGCGCGGCCTGGCACTTAGCAACCGCCCAGAACGCGGCAATTATTTTTGTCTAACTCTCTTCCCACCTCTTGAGGTCGGCGACCCCGGGGCCCCACCAGTCTCCCGCAGCCCCGTCCCCCTCCAGCCGCCCCACCCCCGGCCAATCGCGACATCCCCGCCGCCCCTGCCTCCGGCCCCGCCTCCAGCCGTTACCCCCCCACCCACCGCACCCCGACAGTTTACCCTGCTCACGGGTTTACCCCCGACCGCCCGCCGCCCACGCCCGCCCTTCCCTCCTCCAGGATCCTTCCGCAGTGTTTTCACCTCTCCGTGTTGTTGACGATCACTCCGCCGCCCTCCGAGTGATTCTTGTTGAGCGCCATAGTCTCTCGGAAAAGGGTCCCGAGACTCCCAACGCAGTGCGCTTGCGCCCCTCTACGGCCCGCCCCTAGTGGCGTCGTTCGTATTAGAGTTAGCCAATCACAGCTCTTGTGCGGAGCCTGGCCCAACCACCTGATCTCGAGCGTCACGTGGTAATAGTTTACTCGCTTCCTCCCCGCCCCCCGAGCTGCGCCTGCATCACAAACAAGCTGAAGACTACAATTCCCAGAAGGCAATGCGCCCTCAATCGGCTTTTCTCTACGCTTGCGGAAGGATGCATCCTGGAACTTGTAGTCCTTTGGCTCCCCTAATTGCATAACTCATCGGCCGGTGCGTTCCCCACGGCCCATCCCCTCTCCAAAGGAACGGGAATAAACAGTTGGACCCGCCACAAGGGAGTTAATCGTAAAGGCCCTGAACACAAAAGTGCACATTCACGGAATGGGGACAGTAATCTAAACCAGGTGTGGGGAATGGTGAACAGTCACTTGCTGGGGCATCTTTATTCGCTCAAAGAGCATTTGCGGAGCCCTGAGTCCGTGACTTTGCCCCCGGTTCTGGTCGTCACCGTAGCGTTGGCGGTGGGGGCAAGGCCCGGGTCCAGGACGTGGGGGGCCGGCGGGCTGGCTGGCAGAGAGGCGTCCAGAAAACTTCCCGCCCGTGTCAGGAGGTCAGACGCAAGCCCTCCGGGGTTGGGGGTGAGAATGTCCGTATGGGGAGGAGAACCCCGTGCCCGGGCCTGACGCCTCCAGCAGCCCCACAGTCCGGGCGGGAGGGCGCCCCGCTTCCGGCCGCCTCCACCGCGGCCGGCCTAGCGGCGGTGCTGTCCCCCCGGAGCGTTCTGGCTCTCGGCGCGGGGCGTCCCGCAGCGACGCAGCTGGAAGACGGACACAGGATCGGCAGCCACTGAACCCGGCACGAGGCGGGACCCGCAGCCTCATCACACGCCTCACAAAATAGAGCTGACTCAGGGCAGCCTGGGACCCAGCCCTGGGCGGCGCCCTTAGGCAGCTGTAGTTCTTACCGAAACGACCCCACCTCCGAGGTGGGTCTTTAAGGGGGCGGGGGGAGGAGGGGTGTCCCTCCCCACGGGGCGGTGCTGGTGCCGCGTTAACCTTGAGGGACCAGGGATCGGAGTTTGAGTGGAAGCAGAGAGCGGATTCTCTGACACGTGATGCCCGAGCCTGGGGACTCACCTGCTTGACTTTTTTTTTTATCTATTTTTTAAAGATTTTTATTTATTTATTTGACAGAGAGAGAGAGCACAAGTAGGCAGAGAGAGTCAGGCAGAGAGAGAGGAGGAGGACGCAGGCTCCCCACTGAGCAGAGAGCCCGATGCGGGGCTCGATCCCACGACCCTGAGATCATGACCTGAGCCGAAGGCGGAGGCTTTAACCCACTGCTGAGCCACCCAGGTGCCCCTCACCTGCCTGACTTTTAAGAGCGATTTCTTAGGTGAAGTATCAAAATCCAGAAAAGATTGAGACGTGTAACAGCCTTTTGTGAAGTCTTTTTTTTTTTATTTCTTTTTTTATTTGTCAGATAGCGCAGGAGTGAGCACAGGCAGACAGAGTGGCAGGCAGAGGCAGAGGGAGAAGCAGACTCACTGCCGAGCAAGGAGCCCGATGTGGGACTCGATCCCAGGACGCTGGGATCATGACCTGAGCCGAAGGCAGCCGCTTAACCAACTGAGCCACCCAGGCGTCCCCTTTTGTGAAGTCTTTTTTATTTTTTTATTTTTTTAAAGATTTTATTTATTTATTTGACAGAGAGATCACAAGTAGGCAGAGAGGCAGAGGGAAGCAGGCTCCCTGCTGAGCAGAGAGCCCAATGCGGGGATCAATCCCAGGACCCTGGGATCATGACCTGAGCCGAAGGCAGAGGCTTTAACCCACTGAGCCACCCAGGCGCCCCTTCCTTTTGTGAAGTCTTAAGCACAAGCAGGTGGGATCCTGCAGGACAAGGGCAATGAATTACTGCATAATGGATGCGGTAAGATCTGCTCCAGCAGTTGAATTAATTTTGGCACAGGAAGTTTGTGCCGCTGTTTTAATAAATGCCGGCAAATTCTGCGTGCAGATATGCCCGTCTGGTGGGGGCAAACAGGTGAATGAATATGCTACCGCAAAAAAAAACAAAACACAAAAAACTTTTGTATTAAAGTTAGGATTTAGATCTACATATAAAATTTTTGGAAAGAGCCACCAGACATTGTTTTTGGCATGACCCCCTTGCGGCATGGGTCTGGGAACTGGGGTGGGCTGGTGACCCCGTATGCCCCGTATATCGTATACTTCCTCGTCCTGTTGAGTTTACTGTGCACATTCTAAACATTAGTAACATTTCAAAAAGAAAGCGAAGATCCACCCGGTAAAGGTTATGCAAGAATGATTGCTTTGAGGACCATAAAAGGGAAGGTGGGGAAACAGTCCAGTATCACCCCCACGAACACCCCCCTTTGGGGAACTCCATCCGCGGCAGAAGCAATTACAGCTTTTGGAGGCCTTGTTAAGAACTAAAATACGCAATCATGAAAACACGGCATACACAGCTGTAGCCACACTTAGGCCTCCTGACAGGAGAGGAAATGTGTTGAAGAGGAAGTCAGAGTGGAGATGAGCTAGCAAGGCTTAGTTGGTTCCAGTGTCAATGTCCAACTTCTGCAAGTTTAATAAAAACATATGACTCAGGGGCGCCTGGGTGGCTCAGTGGGTTAAAGTCTCTGCCTTTGGCTCAGGTCGTGGTCCCAGGGTCCTAGAATCAAGCCCCCGCATCAGGCGCTCTGCTCAGCAGGGAGCCTGCTTCCTCCTCTCTCTGCCTGCTTGTGATCTCTGTCTGTCAAGTAAATAAATAAAATATTTAAAATAAATAAATAAATAAGTAAATAAATAAATAAATATATATATATATATATATATATATGACTCTGGGGTACCCTGCTGGCTTAGGAGAGCACATGACTCTTGGTCTCGGGGTTGTGCGTTTGAGCCCCATGTTGAGTGTAGAGATTACCTAAAAATAAAATCTTAAAAGAAAATCTTAAAAATAATAATAATAGTAAAATTAAAATATATGACCACGTGAATACATTGTTAGAGTCGCTCCCAGCTGTGAATTGGGCAGTGCTTTCCAGCACCCATGCGGAGGGGCTCAAGGGCAGTTCATCACTGAACCAAGACACTGGCAAAGGGCCCCATCTGAGCCCAGGGCTCAGACCTCAGACCTCTCCTGCCTTGGAGTCCGCACAGGCTCTGTGTGTTTCCAGAGATGGTCACTTTTTGCTGAGTTGTAATCGTTCCTATTCTCCAGAGGGAAGCTTTTTTTTTTTTTTAAAGATTTTATTTATTTATTTGACAGAGACAGAGATCACAAGGAAGCAGAGAGGCAGGCAGGGGTGGGGGGAAGCAGGCTTCCTGCTGAGCAGAGAGCCCGAAGCGGGGCTCAATCCCAGGACCCTGAGATCATGACCTGAGCCGAAGGTAGAAGCTTAGCCCTCTGAGCCACCCAGGCGCCCCCTAGACCAGCTTTGGGACAATTTTTATTTTAGATTTTTATGTACCCTGCCATTTTCTAGTTTAGTTTGTCATTTGAAAAATTGCTAATTGTTATGCACTTAATTGACTTTGCCACCTCCAGCTTGGAAACCTCTGTTCCAGAAGAAAGGCTGGCGGGGTGCAGGGTGGGATGGGAGAGGGAGAGAAGGGAAGGGAAGGTTGGAGTTGAGGCGCCCACCACTCCACCATGGGGACCTGCGTCCACCCAGCATCTAAAGCTGAAACTGTCTCATATTTAGGGTTCCCAAATCAGTATGCTAAAGCGCTGTATCCGTGTGCGGTAGGTAAGTCCTGGCCTCTCTGTGTGGCCCAGGAGTTGTGTGGATATTGCCTCTTTTTCACTCTTCATGTGGTAGCCGACTCAAAGACCGAGAGCCATCTTCCCATCTCTTAGCCAAGAGGGCAGGCAAGCCTTCTTGATCCCGGGGCGGGCTTATGGGTTCTCTAGCGGGATGTCCTCCGTGCTGGCTGAGCACAGAAGTGGCCACCTCCTTCAAAGACAGAAAGCGCAGCTGGGGTGTAGGGCTGGACCGGGGTCAGTGGCTGCACCTAGAAAGGGGACGGGGTGCTTCCCAGAGTCCAGAGACGGAGCAGAGTTCGGGGGATTGTCCAGGGGTAGACCCCCTGCCCTGCTCCCATCCAGCAACCCCAAGAGGTGGGGTGTGGCTGTTGGGAGTAGGGGGGGCTGAATGCCAAGAACGGGAATGGGGGGGCTGAATGCCAAGAACAGTGGTTTGGGGTTGTGTGAAAGGGTCCAGTCAAGAGGCAGAAACCACAGTGGCTTTGGGACCTGGGAGCGTTTACTGTAGAGAATTAAAATAAAGCTATGGTAATGGAAAAGGTGAAGGAACCCAGACGTGTGAGAAGCTGCCACCACCCCTGAAGACTTCCTGTGATGAGGGGGAGCTGGGAGCAGCTAGAGAGCGGGGGCTGCGGCACCTTCCAGCCCAGCAAGCTCGCTAGTGCCCCCTGGTGGCCGAGCCTGGCAGGGAGCCGCCAGCGGTCGCCCCTAGACCCCAGCATCTGGAAGCCAGAGGTAAGGAGTGAGTGTTATGGGTCAAATTGTGTCCTCCCCAAATTCATATGTTGACATCCTAACCCCTAGTACCTCCGAATGTGACCTTAAATGGAAGTAGGCTTGTTGCTGATGTAATTAATGAAGATGAGGTCATTGGGGGGGGCCCTCATCCAATACGACTAGTGTCCTTATGAAAAAGGAGAAATTTGGACATAGTCAGGCACACAGGGAGAAGGCCAAGGCCATGAAGGGAGAGACCTACAAGCCAAGGATTGCCACATGTTGTCAGCAGACGGTCAGAAGCTAAGGGCCTGGTACCGATTCTCCCTCACAGTCTCAGAAAGGACGAAATCTGCCAAGACCTTGATTTCAAACTCTGGCTTTCAGAACTCCAAGAATAGCTTCTGTCGTTTAAGCCACCTACTTTGTCGTCCTTTGTTATGACAGCTCTAGAGGACTGTGACTGGGTTTAGAGCAGAAAGACAACAGCGGGGCACAGTCCCCAAACCTTGCTTGGCCCCGGGGGGAGAGAAGGCTCACCGTACAAGGACCCCTTGAGCCCAGACGATGGGCTTCTCAGCAGCGGCCCCTGTGGAAAGAAGATTCCCAACCCCCAGAGAAGCTCTCCTGTCTCGAGGCACCGTGTAAACCCCAGATGATTGTTCTACCAAGGACCCCCCCCCCAACGTCCGTGAGGTTAGATATCTGACCCTCTTGGCAAAGGGCGGCTCAGCGCCACGCTGGAGTGGCAGACGCCACATGGTCAGGCCTGGGTGATGTGGACGTGAGCTATTTCGGGCCACGTCATTTTGACTGGGTCTTTCAGTGATGCCTGTTCCTTGCTCCTCCATCGGGAGGCAGAGCCAGCTCACGTCCGTCCGGGGCTATTTCTGGTTGCTGTGGAGATGAGCCCCACCCCACGTTCCCAGCCCAGGCCTCCAGGCTCTGTCCAGTTCAATGTCCCCAGAGGCAGCTGCACAGTCTGTTGCAGCCGTTCCTGCTGCAGGAGTGTTTGCGCAAAACTCCCGCTGCCTGTTTCCGCTTCTGTGCCTCTCAAACCCCAGAGAGCCAGAGAGACATGGGCATCGCCTCTAAAGGTGTCCCCACCCCAGCACTGAGGAGCCACCCCTCTGGTGGAGGGGCCTCAGGAGAGGCTGTCCTGGATGTGGGCCCCTCCCTGCTTGTCTGGATGCTCCTTCCCAGAGGCTGGGGTGGGCTCCTCTTTCTGGAAAGATGCAAGGTGGGGGCATCCTTCATCCTTCTCGCCCACTTTGCCCTCCTTAAACCCACTTCTCACCTAAACGACAGAGTGATTTTATTTTTTTATTTTTTTAAAAGATTTTATTTATTTATTTGACAGATGGAGATCACAAGTAGGCAGACAAGCAGGCAGAGAGAGAGGAGGAAGCAGGCTCCCTGCTGAGCAGAGAGCCCGATGCGGGGCTCGATCCCAGGACCCTGAGATCATGACCTGAGCCGAAGGCAGAGGCTTTAACCCACTGAGCCACCCAGCCGCCCCGACAGAGTGATTTTAGACTTTCAAATCTGATCATACTGTTTCCCCATGTGACACCCTGCTCTCAGGAAAAATCCAGAATCCTGAGTGGACTCTGCCCAGCCAGACCTGGCTTGTCCACCTCATGCTGTTCCCTGCCCTCACTGCCCTCCCACTCGGCAGTGGGAGCTCCAGCCAGGCCCTGCCTGTACCCGCACTTTGTTTGTCCTTGGCCAGCTGGCCTTGGCTCTCCATCCAGGAGGTCACCCTTGGAGATGCACCCCCGACTCTAGCAGGACCCCTTCTCCAGGCCACCTTTTCTTTTTTTCCATCTCTGGGAAATGTGGGTTTTGTTTCATTTTGTTTTATTGTGGTGGAGGGGAGGCAAAACTTTTCCTCTGCCTTCTTGGGGTCTCTAGTGGGACCTGAGAATTAAGTCAACATCAGACCGATTAATAGGAGAAAATCGGACAGATTTTATTTTCGTATGTATCCAGGAGCCTTCGTGGGAAAAACAAGACCCCAAAACTTGGGCCTAAGTGCTTATAGGAGAGGTTGCACAAAGAGGAGTAATTTTAGAGAAGAAGGCTTGAGGAAGTCGTTTTAACAAGGCTGATTTGTACAGATGTCTCTAGGCCTCCACATCCCCTCTCTGGTGATAAGAACACCCCTTTCCAATAGGCGTGGGGAGCCCATCTTCACGTGGGAGTTTTATCTCCTATTTTCAGGAAGAAAAGGGGGAGGCCAGAACGCCCTCCTGCGTCTGTTGTCTTTCAAGTTTCTCTCACACAGGAGACAGGTTCTGAACCCCCTCAGCGGTAAGATACACATCACATAAAATGTCCTCTTGTGGGGTATCTGGCTGGCTGTCGGGAGATCATGGGACCCTTGCTTTCAGGGTGGTGAGTTCAAGCCCCAGACTGGAGGTACAGTTTACTTAAAAGAAATGAATTGTTTTAGTATTTACTTATTTATTTATTTGAGAGAGAGAAAGAGAGAGCACAAGCAGGGGGAGGGGCAGAAGGAGAGGGAGAAGCAGGCTCCCCACTGAGCAGCGAGCCCAACTGACTGACTCAGGGCTCGATCCCAGGACCCTGGGATCATGACCTGTACTGAAGGCAGAGGTTTAACCCACTGAGCCCCCCGGGCGCCCCTGTTTTAATCTTGTCAAGGGTACAGTTTGGTGTCATTAAGTGCCTTGTCGTGAGACCACCGTCACCATCTCCAGATCTTTGTCATCGTCCCAGACTGAAACTCTATCCCCACTAAAAGCTAACTGTCTAGCCCCCTACTCCCCCAGCTGCTGGTACCGACCATCCTCCTTTCTGTCTCTGAATTTGTCTAGTGTAGGAAACTCATATAAATAGAGTCATACGAGATCTATCTTTTTTCCCTTTGGCTTATTTTACTTAGTGTAATGGCTTCAAGGTCCATCCGTGTGGGAGCAGGTATCAGGGTATCGTCCCTTTTTGAGGCTGAGTAATAGTCCGTTATATGTAAATACCACATTTTGTTTATCCGCTCATCCATCGGTGGACATTTGAGTTGCTTCTACCATCTGGCTGCCGTGAATAACTGCGAGGGACACGGGTGTCAAAGTATCTGGTCAAGTGTCTGTGTTCAGTACCCTTGGGTATCTCCCAAAGGCTGGTCTCGTCCCTTGGGCAACAATTATCTTGTAGCCCTTTGTGAGGTCCCATGAGGGCAGGGCATGCCTATTTAGGTCCCTCATACCTGTATCCCTAGCACCGAGCACAGTGCCCCACACTTAATAGATATTGTTGAACGAGTGAGCGAAAGTTCCCAGTCTTAGTGAGTGGATATAATGTAGTGTCCTGGCAAACGAAGGTCTGGACTCGTCCCAGCTCCTGAAGAACAGATCTGGAGATCTCCCAAGGATTGACAAATCCTCCAAGAGTACTGGTTTTGCTCAATTTTTCTGGGGAATAATAACAACAGCAACACCACTTCTTGAAAACTCACTCTGGAGGCTCCTGGGTGGCTCGGCCGGTGAAACGTCTGCCTTCAGCTCCAGTCCTGATCTGGGGGGTCCTGGGATGGAGCCCCGAATAGGGCTCTCTGCTCAGCGGGGAGCCTGCTTCCTCTCCCAACCCCGCCTACTTGTGATCTCTCTCTCTCTCTCTCTCTCTGTCAAATAAATAAATAAATAAAATCTTAAAAAAGAAAAGAAGGAAAACTCACTTTGTGCCAGGACTTGTGCCGACCACGTCACCTAAATTATCTCTTTCAGTCTTCGAAACAATGCTATCTCGTTCCACTCTTATCCTGTTTTACCATGGGGGAAACCCAGGCATGGAGGGGCTCAGAACCTGCCCAAAGCTTACGGTCAGGAAATGGCAGAAGAGGAATTTTTAGCCAAACTTTCTGATTCCAAAACTCACACCCGACAACATTCTCCACTGCTGGGGCAGAAAAGCGTTGCTTTCTATATTAAAGCAAAATGGGAGCTCTTATGGAGTAAAATTCAAAGTCTGAATGTCTTTTAAAGATCAAGTACACAGGATATCAAAGCCTATTTCCTGCCTGCCTCAGTGCTCTGTGCCATGGATCTCTGAACCTGGGTCACTCCAACTCCTCCGAGGGCCCTGGGGAGGGAGGCGGAGGGTTCCACCCTGGGTGAAACCCATGACAACCTCCTAAGGGACTCCTGCATTTCCTAGAATCTTCTGGAAGATGTGACTGTGTAGCAAGGAAGTGGCCTACATCCCACTTTTTGCATGGTAGCATGTAGTGGGAAAGCGTGTGTCATATGTGGGGCTGAATGGGATGCAGACCCTGCAGCTAGATGCCACTTTCCCCCCTGCAGGACCTTTAGCACCAGTCCACAGGGCCACTGGCAGCCCTCAGCCCTGCCCAGTCCAGCCCTGTCTTCCTGGCCAGGCCCTCCCGGCTTAGCCACAGTCTGGGTCCAGCCTCCCCCTGAGCCTGGGAGGAGGGGAGTGTGAGGGACGATTAGGGAGGGGAGAGGGTCGGGGGCCACTTTCCTCCTGGAGTGTGTGTGTGGGGGCAAGTGAAAACAGAGGAGGACACAAGGCCGCGCCTGCCCAGCCAGAACGGTGCTTAAGGCCACAGCTCAGTCTGTTGTTTGGAGCTCTGGAGCTCATTTTCCCACAGAGACAAAGCCCAAGTGGAGGTTGGCTCCCCGCCTGGCCCAGAGGAGCCAGATTTAGCTAATAGCAACACAGCCTCAGAAGACCCTTCACATTCTCTCCTCTCCACCATTGTGTGTGAGCAGCAGGGGCTGGGGCGGCGGGGTGGGGGGGGGGTGGCTCTGGCTGAGGCTCAGGCAGGAGCTTGGAGACCACAAGCTCTCGGGGCAGCTCTGCCAAGGGCTCTGGTGGCCGTGGGAACTGGGGTGCGGTGGAGGGCAGTTCTTACACAGGCAACACTGCTGTGTGTGTGTGTGTGTGTGTGTGTGTGTGTGTGTGTGTGTTTAGATTTCTAGGCACAGGACTTACCTAAGCCCTGGAATGTGGAGCTGATGTCCCGGACTGGATGGACCCAGGGCAGCTCCAGCATGGCCCTGTGCCTCAGTTTCTTCATCCAGAAATGATAGCAGTAGAAGTTTTGGACTAGATGACTGGTTTTCTAATATTTTTTCCTTTTTTTAAAGATTTTATTTATTTGACAGAGACATAAGAGAAAAAGCACAAGTAAGCAGAGCGTCAGGCAGAGGGAGAGAGAGAAGCAGGCTCTCCGCTGAGCAGAGAGCCCGATGTGAGGCTCGATCCTAAGACCCTGGAATCACGACCCGAGCCAAAGGCAGCTGCTTAACCCACTGAGCCACCCAGGCGCCCTTAATATTTTTTCTTTTCTTTTCTTTTTTTTTTTTTAAAGATTTTATTTATTTATTTGACAGACAGAAATCACAAGTAGGCAGAGAGGCAGGCACAGAGAGAGGGAGAGGCAGGCTCCCCGCCGAACAGAGAGCCCGATGCGGGGCTCGATCCCAGGACCCTGGGATCATGACCCGAGCCGAAGGCAGAGGCTTTAACCCACTGAGCCACCCAGGCGCCCCAATATTTTTTCTTTTAAACACTTTCTTTTTTTGCCAGCAATCTGGATGAAGCATGCACCGTCTGTTCGGCCAGCCTGCCCTGCCTCAGTGTACCTCCTTGGAGCCTGAGATCTTCCCCAAGCATCTCTCACACACACCGTCCCTCCTGCTCTAGCATTATCCCAGAGTCACCAAGCAAGGGCAGGGTTGAGGAGCTCCGTGTCAGAGACCACGCCGAAAGCCGGAGTCTGGCCTGGATGGCCCATTGTTAGCTGTGCAGCCCGGGTGAGCCAGTCTCCTGCTCTGAGCTCTAAAGCTGTACACGCTGGGATTTGGCCTTACGATGCACAAGGTTCCATGAGCTCTGGAAGCCTGGGATCATTCTGCAAGTGGCAGAGCCCGCCATGGCTCCAGGCGGGGCCGGATTCCAACCAGGGGCCCTCTTTCTCTAGTTCACCGTCCGTGACATGCCAGGGCCCTGCAAAGCCAGGGACCCGAGGTTCTTTACAAAGGGAGCATGTGGGGCAGGAAGTGCCAAGCTGGGGGAGAGCTGACTCCTAGCAGAGGATGTGGCAGTGGTGGGGGCGGTGCTCTGTGGAAGGTGGGAGGCTTGCTGCAGGTGACGGGACTCTAGCAAGTCCCCATCGGTCCATGTGAGTGATGGTGACAGGAGCCGCCTTCCCCATTCTGGAGAGCTGGGGGCCCTGGCTGCCAAGGAAACCGTTTTGAAAACACAAAGCACCAGGAGCAAGGAGGCCCAGCCCGGAAAAACAACATCCTGGCTGCTGGGGCCAAGGCAGAGCTCTGAGGAGGGGCTATTTTTAGCAGCCCAGGCAGGGGAGGACTTGTATGGCCTTGCTGTCTGGCTGCATAACTCACCCATTGTCCTGTCTGACCTTGGGCTAGCGACGGAGAGGCCTCTGTCTGTCCCTGTCCTCCAGGCCTGGACGTCTCGAGAGGGCTCCTGGGCCGCAGAGAACCCAGGGACCAGGACCGGCCTGGAAACAGTCTCGCTGTGTAGCCTCCGGGGTGGGCACCCCAGGCCAGGCTGCGGGCCCTGGGACAGCAGCGGGCGCCAGGACTTCTTGGGAAGTCCTTGGGAAGGCTCTGCGGGGGTGCAGGGCCCAGGTCTCTTCTGCGTGGAGCCCCGTTCCAGCTGTGTGGCTGGGTGTGAACAGGGGAGGCCCGCTCTGGAGGAAGAGACACAGAACCCTTTCTTGGAGATATTCTCGCCTCTAGTCACACCCTGGGGCCTCCTCGGCCACAACCCTCCCCGACTGAGAAGGTGTGTGTGTGAGACACTGGAGCTCTCAAACTTTCTTGCCCACGCCCAGGAGGGGTGTCCTGCTCTTGGGTGGGGGCGGGGGGCGGTGTGCGTCCGCTTTTAGCCCTGGACGTGAACACCAGAAGGCAGGTCCAGGACTGGGTGGTGGCATCCAGGATGAAAATAGCTCCAGGGACAGGCCATGAGGCACAGGCTCCGGCAGCCAGAACAACTGGGGGGCTGGCCCCCTTGGGAGTAGCCACCTCCAGCTCCCCCAGCCCAGAACTGGGGAGTAGGGCTGCCCCAAAGGGCAGAGGCCTTTTTTCAGCCCCCTCCTCCTGGGCCAGGGCTCTCCCCCCACCCTCACCCACCCCACCCCTCCCAGGAATTCTGGGACCTCCTGCCTTTCAAGACCAGCTCTCCAAAGATGAGAATTCTTGGTGGGTGGAGAGAAGGATAGAAAAAGGAGTCATTCATTCAACAAATATTTATTCAGAACCTACTGTATGCCAGGCACTGTCCCAGGAACCTGGAAAAGGGGGGTCTGGGTAGCCTGGATCTGCCCCAGCTCCAGCTTTCTCTCCCCGGAGACAAGGCCTGCGGGGGACCAGGGTCCGAGGGGCACTGGAAAGGGTCTGGCGGTCTCCTCCTCGAGAGGTGGAAGGCCAAGTGAATGGAAGGTGGGGGCCTCCAGGAACGAGAAGCCTGGGGCGGTGGGGGGCTCCGAGGTGCTTCCGTGGGGCAGGATGGCGGCACAGGAGCTGAGACGCCCTCGGGCATCACCTCCTCTTCAACACGGAGATGCAGGACTTCTTGAGGGGCCCGATCTGCAGATGGGCGTCCACACTCTCCAGGAAGAAGGCAGGCTTGAGCCTGCGAGTGAAGAGTCCCGCAAAATGGCTGTCCAGGCGGCTCTGGAAGGGGTCGATGGGGGAGGCCGGGGTGCTGCTCCGGCGGGCCCGGGAGGCCTTCAGCCTCCGAAGAAGGCTCATCTTGCCGTCCCGCACGGCGTAGAAGGCCAGGGCGCGGTCGGCGTATTCGAGGCAGATCCCCACGGTGGGCGCGAAGGGGTGGGGCAGGGGCGCCTCGAGCCCGTGGAACCAGACGGAGAAGCTCCGGCCACTCCACTGCAGGCAGCAGGAGTGGGCGTTGCGGCCCAGCCGGCCCCGGTCGTAGGGCTCTTGCGGGGAGAAGTCTTCGGCCATGACCCCCACACTGACCCAGCCCTCGATGATCTCCACCTCCCAGTAGTAGGTGCCCCGGTCCAGGGCGCCCTGGCCCAGCACCTGCTCGCAGTGGGTGAAGCGGGTGGGCGACTCGGGGTAGTTGATGGGGCACAGCACCCTCTTCACGCCTTTGCTCCCGAACAGCTGCAAGTACTTGTCTGCCGTGTCACTGTCCAAGTCCACGACGTAGGCAACTGTCCCGCGGAGGGGAGAGAGACGGGGGCTCAGGCCCAGGCGTGGGGGGACAGCCCCTCCCCCGCGGCCCCCTCCCCAGAGACAGTCTTTCGGCTCCTTAGTGACCAGCGCGCCTCAGCCCCTCCGGAGAGCACCCTGTGAGCGGACCCAGTTCACCCTAAGGATGAGGGCTGTGGGAATGCAGGTCTTCTCGGGCCGGGGCGCAGCCCAGCAGCCTCGGGAGGGCCTGGTGCGAGCAGAAGGGAGAGCCCAGGTGGCCACTTACACTTGAGGAAGTAATCCCTGGGAGCCTCGCTCTCGAGGCTGTTGGTGCTGTCGGGGTCTTGGGACTCGGCATCGGCTGCAGAAGAGACAGTGGGGAGGGGTGCTCTCCAGTGGCCCGTGGCTGGGCAGGGGTGCAAGGCGCTCCTGTGACCCAAATCCCTCTCTCCTCCTTCCTCCCGGCCTATACCTGCGACGGGCACACACCCCAATATGGCACCCTGTCTTCATCCGCAAGCCTGGTCCTCGGGATCTGTCCCTGCTCCACCTCCTCCCCGCTCAGCCCCTCTGAAGCTAGACGGCAGGGCAGGGGAAGCCCCTTCGACCCCCGAGGCTGTGGCCGAAGGGGCTGGACTGGTCATTACTGAGCTGTGGCTCCCCTCAGGAGTCGTGTCCCACCCTGCGCCCAGAGCGCAGTTTCTGTCTTCCGTTCTTGAATGGGTCCCGGGCCTGGGGGCCTGTGCGGGGAGACTGGGGAAGGGTGAGTCACCCGGGGGGCCACCTACCTTCTGTGCCCAACTTCTGTAGCTCATCCTCGTCGCCGCCCAGCCCCCGCAGCTGCTCCCACTGGCTGGCACAGGCCACAGTGAGGGCGTCTCTCACGGACCGCACAGCTTGGGAGGACTTGGTGAAGCTGAGCTCCCTCGGGGGACCAGGCCCAGGGCCACACCCCTCCTCCAGGGCCAGCCTCAGTGCCAGCAGCTCCTGTGCCAGATAAATGACTTTTAAGGTCTTGCTGGCGGCCGCTCCTTAGGCTGGGGAGGATTGCACCGCTGGATGGATGGCAGAGCCCCCCGGGGCCCAGCCCCCACCCCCCTGCCTTCTCTCTCCATCCCTTGCCTGTCCCCGCTCTGCGCCCTCTCTGCCCCCTACGAGCCGCACTGACCTGCAGGAAGCTGACCGAGTCAGCCTCAGGGACCTGGCTGAGGTCGTGGCGGGCCCGGCTGAGCCTACTGCGCTGTTCCTCCTGCCGCCTCAGGTCACCCTGAGAGCAGCCCAGCATGGTGGCCTCCCCCTCCTCGATGAAGGCCAGCACCTCCGCCTGGAACCCATGCAGGATGGCTGTGGCCTCGGTGAAGAGCCGGCACACCCTCTCCCGCTCTGCCAAGGCTGCGCTCTGCATGGGATGACACGGGACAAGGGTGAGGGCAAGAACAGCCCCATTCTTTCCAGACCCCCCCCTTCCCACCTTGCCCTCTTGAGGGGACAGAGGGACCAGGCGGAGCTGTCCCGGACCCGTGCCCGCTCAGGGGAGCCGCTTGGGCTCAGTGGTGCAGCAGGCGGTGCCGGGAGCACAGGATTCTTCGACCAGAGCACGTGGCCGACTCCCGTTGCCCCAAGCCCGCCGCAGGACTGCACAGACACAGGGTCAGCGTGGGGTCCGACCTTGATGAGGGCCACCGTGCGTCGGGACTGTGCGATGCCAGCGCCCAGCTCGTCCATGCGGTCCTCCACGGCACTCAGGACTTTGGACTGCTCCGCCTGTGGGTGACACCATTAACTAGCACGGGGCCCGGCAGAGGCCATAGCCCTACCCCGGGCTTCCAGGCCTCAGCAAGGGGGAGAAGATGGATGACCCGGGAGTGGCATCTGTGCATAGGGGGGACTGGGAGTGGCCATGATGTCCCATAATAGGCCAGAGGTGCCTCAAACGCAGGCAGGTGCCATTCCCAAGTGCCTGGCAGCACAAGCACTCTGGAGCACAGGCGGGCAGGCTTGTGGGCGCTCAGCCTCCCCTCTCTGACCAGTGGGCAAGTACAAGGCCATCCATGCTCCTTAACGCTGCTCCCACTCACTGGAGAGCTCCCTTCAGTGAGGTAGAGGCAGAGAGAGTGGGGCAGGTGTGGCACAGAGGGCATTCAGCTGTCTCGGGGATTCCTGTTCCCAAAGAGCCTGCGTCCCCAATTTAGGCCTGAAAAATGGGGATTCCGGGCAAGTCCCCTGGGTCTTGTGAGTCACAGCTCCAGGCAGGAGAGACGGAAAATCCCAAGGCCAGCGGCGCCAAGACCGGGCTGGAGGCCAGAGGAAACTGGGGGCGGAGGTAGCTGACGGCGAACACAGGCTCCCACCACGGGTCCCCGGACCAGCTGGACAAGAGCGGTCTGTATGCTCGGTCCCCCCTCAGCCACACTCCTGTCGCCTGCCACACCCATCTCAACCCGGTGCCTGAGCCCAGGCCAGATCTGAGCGGGAACCGGCAGGAACAGCCGCTCTGCCAGAATCAGCCTGTGGGGACCCCGCGGGCCTGACTCTGCTCTCCCCTGCCTCAGGCCCCCATCGGCCCGGACCCCGGCTTGCCCTTCCAGCCCTTTTCGCGTTCTCTCTGGGCCCCATTCCCGTCTCCAGCCGCGGTGTGGATGGATGACATTGTCAGTATTGGAAAGGACGGCAAAGAGTCTCAGGTTAGAGGAGGACATTAGGACCCTATCAGGAAAAGGGGTGGGGGCGAGGATCCCCGGGCCCTCCGCGGCCCCGCGCGGCCCCGCCCCGCCCCGGCGCGCCCCCGGTGCCCGCGCCCACCTCCTGGAGCGCGCGCTCCTGCTCCAGCGGCACGAGCTCGTGGCCGCGGTGCTCCTGGGCGGCGCAGGCCTCGCACAGGCACACGCGCTCCGCACGGCAGTAGCGCTCGAGCGGCCGCAGGTGGCGCGGGCACAGGCTCTCCTCCAGCCGGCGCAGCGGCGGCACTAGGCGGTGTCCGCGCAGCGCGGGGCTGCGCTCGTGCGGGCCCAAGTGCGCGGAGCAGAAGGAGGCGAGGCAGGAGAGGCAGGAGAGCGCGGCAGGCAGGGCGGCGCCCTCGGGGCACGCGTCGCAGCGCACCGGCTCTTCGCCCCCGGGCCAGGGCTCGGGCGCGCAGGGAGCCGAAGGCTCCGGGGCGCTGGGCGGCGCGCTGGGCGGCGTGGGCTCCGGGGCCGGCGCTCCCGGACCCGAACCCGGACCCGGGCCGGGCCCGGGCGCGGAGCCCGAGCCCTGGCGGAGCTGCAGCAGCTCGGCCAGCGTGTGGTTCTTGCGGAGCTGCAGGCCGTCGGGGAAGGGCTCCTGGCACAGCGGGCAGCGGGCCGCGCCTCCGGGCCCGCCGGTGCCCCCCGCACCGCGGTGCGGCCACAAGGCGCTCAGGCAGGCCAGGCAGAAGTTGTGGCCGCAGGGCAGCGTCACCGGCTCGCGGAGCGGCTCCAGGCAGATGGGGCAGCCGAAGGGCCCGCTGCCGTCCATAGCTCCGCGGCCGCGCGGGCACCGCCTGTTCTGCTCCCGCCCAGGGAGGGACCCGGCCCGCTCGCGCTGCGGCGCCGCCCCCTGGGACCGAGGCCAAGGGTCCAGCCCCCTTCCGTCCCCGGCTCGGACCGCCCCCAGCGCCGCAGACCCGCCTGCGGGTCTCGGTATAGCCGGCGCTGGCCCAGACTTCGCGAGGGGTGTCCGGCCCCGTGTCCCCCCACCCCCGGCCCCGTGTGACCCCGAGGGGCTCCTGCACGACCGTCCCTGCTGGTCCAAGGGGAGCGCGGAGGGCAGAGAGTGCGAGGCGGGCACCCTGGAAGGAAGCTGGGAGTTCACCCCTCCATTACCCTCAAGCCCCCCCACAGCCCGGCCCGGGACTCCAGAGGGGCCCGGCGTTCCCACCCGTTGCCACCGGGCCGCTCCAGCCCCTTCGCGCTCCAGACCTCCCCGAGGCACTTGTTAGCAAAGTTTCTGGGCTGCTGCTGACTGCAGAGAGAATTAACCGCTGATGTGTGCGTGTTTTTGCCTCTTAGCGACTCTCTTTACCCCTTGTGAGGAACTTGGGCTTTTCTAACCCTGAAATGGGAAGTTGCTGTCACCCTCCAAGTCCCTCGTGTGAGGGAATTCAGTTCCCCTTCACGGACCCCCATCCCAACCCCAGGCACTTGCGGTGTACCTGGGGCTGGGGTATGGGTTCCCCAAATGGAGGCATTTAAGGCTCATCCAGACATGCACTTAATGTTGTTTAAAAAAATTAAAATGGGACGCCGGGTGGCTCAGTCGGTGAATCATCTGCCTTCTGCTCAGGTCAGGATCTCAGAGTCCTGGGATCGAGCCCCGCCTTGGGCTCCCTCCCCGCCCCCTCCTGCTAGGCTGGAGTACGCATCTTCCTCGGCCACGCCTCTTCGCTTCTGCCCCGCTCTGTCGCCGGCTTGCTTTCTCTATCTAGCTTGTTCTCTCAAATAAATAAATAAAATACTAAAAAAAAAAAGATTTAAATAAAATGGCAACAAAATAAAATAGATTGGCTTATAACCCAAAGTATAAAATAAACATCCATGGGTTCATACTGATATAAATAAATGACCGGGTAAACAAATGAAGAAGCCTAAGCAAATTTCCCATTGAGAAGATTGCAAAATAATTGTTGTGGATACTCTGCGTTGGAGCCTGATTTCCCACTCCTTTAATGCAGACTGTGCATAGTTACTTTCTTCCAGAGGGAGCAAAAGAGTCACTTTACAGTGGTGAAGCCTGGCATGCATGACCCCAGCAGGGTGATCAAGGTCACCGTCAACAGTGGTAGGTCATGTTGACAGTAAGTGCCGCGGATGATGCCATCTTGCTCCCCCAAGCCCTTAGCTCGGCCTAATCATGATCAAAATACCACACAGGGGTGCCTGGGGGGCTCCC
>RCUC01138815.1:0-10677 GCA_003697995.1 Taxidea taxus jeffersonii | reverse complement strand
GTGTGTGTGTGTGTGTGTGTGTGTGTGTGTGTGTTAGTTTGGGAATGCATCTGAGGCATAGTTCAAGAATCTGCAGCCAGTTAACACATTTGCCTAGAGAATGGGGATGGTGAGGCCAAGGTCAGGGTTCAGTTGCTCTGTGGGCCAGTTAGCTGGGCGGGGCTGTGCAGCCAGACTGTACTTTTAACCCCGACCAGCTGCCTCTCACATGCATGCCATGGGTCCCAGGGAGGCTTAGGCAGTGTGGAAGGATGTCCAGACTCAGCTTTTCCTCCCAGGATCTCACAGGGCCTTTGTCCTGGTAGGGGAGGGCTTAGCGTTCATCTTTGTGGATGGAGGCACCCTGCTTTCGTATTTAACAGCTTGAAAGGAGAGTCTGAAATATTCCCTGTGAGGCAGAGCCTCAGTGCCTGCTGTGTGTGGGTCTCTCCAGTCTGAGGACAAAAATTGCTACACAAAGTTAGACTAGAGATTATTGAAATAGTGCTCCATAGTTCTCAACATGAACATACTGTCCTCCTTTTCGGGAATTGGGAGAAGGGCTGCCATTAGAAGAGAAATTGCTTCTAACTCCTTAAGACCATTGTTCACTCTCTCTTCTTGTTCTCTTTTCTTCATTTAAACACCATTTTGTAAATAAAATTTGAAACACTTGATTTGCATTTGTAAAGGAACAGGAATCTTATGGAAGTTGTTTGAGAAAAAAATATTATTCCTATGCACACCATTCCCCTAGAGAATGGTTTTGTATCATTAGGTTTTTACTATTAATGAAGCATGGAACATTTTCTCTTGTTTCTTAGTATAAACACAGCAATGTATGAAGCCTCCGTACGATTTCATCTTTGCCCAGGGAAGCATTACATTTAGTTATAATTTTTTTTTTTCTTTGAGAAATACGAAACACAAGTAGGCTGAAGTAAAGTATCTCAAACACTTTTTTGGTGAGAGAAGTATTCATTTCTATTAAACAGAATTCAAACATTACAGAATGATGAAACCTTTGCACCTCCTAATCACTGCACCAGCCAACCCCCACAGTGGTCACCCTTAGGATACTCGTGAGCCAGTTGTGAAAATGGGTATAAAAATTAGAAATTTAAAACTTCTGTTGATTTTAGCCCCAGAATTAATTTTTACCAGGTCAGTGGCTTTCAAAATGTTTGTCTTTAACAACGAGTGCTTTCTTCAAACAAAATTTTCAGTGGAATTCTAATATAGAAAAAAAAAAAAGATGAAAGCAGAGACACTCGAGTTGTAGCTGGGGACGAATTCTGCTTACTTCCTCTTCTGCACTGACCAGTGAAACCACAGGGTCCTTCTCCAGGAAGATCCAGCAGCACTTACAGCCAGAAAGATCCAGCAGTACTTACAGAGGGCACTTAACTCAGTTGCTTTAGTGGTTGATTGGTGTTGGACTTCTACCTCTTTGACCAGCTTTTCTAAAAGGGGCACTCATAGTGACGTTTGTTTTCCCATCACTGACTTGGGATGCTTATTTTTAGTTAAGCTATAGTTAGTCATGAACTTAAAAGCAAACCACCTAAGCCAACCAGTGATTTTTTTTTTCTTTCTTGAAATTGGACCTTTACATTTAACTCATCCTTTGAGTTTAGCTTAAATGCCACATTTTCACTACTTTTTAAAGTCTGTGGCAGCAGGTTTTTCTCCTTGTGTATTTCGGTTTAAATCTGTAACTACAGTGCTTGGACCGTGGTAGACATTCATGTCCATGGACCTTGTAGGAACGAGTTTTAGCCTTTCATACCCCATTTCTGGTAATTGTGTGCCTGCCTGTTTACTTTCCACCACTAGATAATAAAAAGGAAGACAGCATTATTTTACACTGTAGATAATGCTGGAGAATCTGTCTCTGATCAGACCTGAGTAAGAGTCCTCCAAAAGAAAAACACAGCCTCGTGTAAACATACAGCTCTCGCATCCATGCTGTGCCCAAAGGCTGTGAGGATAAGATGGCGCTAAAAATGGTCTTTAGCAGTCTTGAAAAGTGTTTGCATATTTGCAGTAAATATTTATTGAGCACCTGCTGTGTGATTTGGCTAAGCCTCAGAGAGCTAGACAGGTCAGGTATTTCACATGAACTCTTTCCTTAGTACACACACACCCCTATGAAGTAGATGCTATTATTTATTTACTTATTTTGCTATACAATAGCCAGCTCTTACCTTACTCACTTGACTGCTTTTCTGGGGGGTAATCTCACCCTTACCTATGGCTCCAGACACCTCCTACATGGTGCGAGTTTCCCACACTATATCACCTACCCTAATCTCCATTCCTCAGTTCCTCACCGTGCCTACTGGAATCTGCCCAACCAGGTTCTTCAAACTTAAAAGCCTCAACAAGCGAATTTTCCTCCAAACTCTCACCTGACCTCCCTTTTTACCTTGGTTTCCTGTTTTGGTCAAGACCTTATCTGCTCACACACGTATTCACCAACTGATCCTCACCAAGGATGTACTCTGTCTGAAGTGCCACTCCAGTTATTAGCGAGCCATACAATGCAGACTCAAACACATATTCCAGTGAACAAACAGCTTTTTTTTTTTTTTAAGATTTTATTTATTTATTTTACAAAGATCACAAGTAGGCAGAGAGGCAGGCAGAGACAGAGGAAGGGAAGCAGGCTTCCCTGCTGAGCAGGGAGCCTGATTCGGGGCTCGATCCCAGGACCCTGAGATTATGACCTGAGCCGAAGGCAGAGGCTTAATCCACTAAGCCACCCAGGCGCCCCTTATTTTTGTTTTTTAAAGATTTATTTATTTGAGAAGGGGGAGGCAGGCAGAGGGAGAGTCTTAAGCAGACTCTGCACTGAGCGCAGAGCTCAACATGGGGCTTGATCTCACGACCCTGAGATCATGACCTGAGCTGAAATCAAGAGTCAGATGCTTAACCAGCTAAGCCACCCAGGTGCCCCATGTTGTGATACAGACTTTTTTTTTTTTTTAAATAAGCCTTTTTTTTTTTTTTAATTTATTTGACAGAGAGATCACAAGTAGGCAGAGAGGCAGGCAGAGAGAGGAAGGGAAGCAGGCTCTCCGCTGAGCAGAGAGGCCCGATGCGGGGCTCGATCCCAGGACCCTGAGATCATGACCTGAGCCGAAGGCAGAGGCTTTAACCCACTGAGCCACCCAGGCGCCCCAGACTTTTTTTTTTTCTTCACAAATTTCTTGAAACTCTTCCTGGCAAGCAGTAAAAGCTTGTTATCATACTGTCCTCATTCAGTTTCCATGGAAGTGATTTTATGCCCCTGACATGTATTCAGAAGACATCCTCACTCCTCCTGAGATGATGAAGGCCTTCCGAGCTCTCCAAGGGGTAATCAGAGCTCCTTTTCTCTGGCTCCTGCTTCACCAAAATCCTGCTACTTGCTCACTCTTGTCAAGGTTTTAGAAAAGCTCAAGGCCTTGGATGATGGAGACGGAAGTTAAGGATGTAAGTCTGTCTGAAAGAGACAGCAGCGATGGGACAAGAGTTGTGTACACGATGGCCATTAACCCCTTGTGCGGTAGCAGTCCCAGGAGGCACCAGGGCAGAGGACTGCTGCGCAGGGTGGGGGAGACAATACTTCCTTGGGAGTAGCAAATAATGCCTTGTTTGTTTTGGTCTCCATGGTGCCTGGCGGGGAGTAGGTGCCCAACAGATAATTTTTGAATAGGGGAGGATAAATTAATGGACAGAGAAATGTTTTCGCATATGCAAGGTAATGATAAGGGTAAATATTTTAGATAGGGGAGCCAGGGTTCCCAGAGCCAACTGTCTTTCACCACTAGAATCATCCTTGTTTGGATGCAGGGACTCTCAGAATTCTTTCCTTCATTTTTAGGACATTGCACATCTTTAAAGAAGACATTTCCAGAATGGTGAGTTAGCTTGTGCTGATGTTGTAACGGCCGTGTCCCCTCAGTGAACTTCACCTGTGTGAAGGTGACACTCTACAAGGATCTTTGGGTCTTTCCACAGGGCATATGGGCTCGTTCTTGGACTGTAAGGGGATTATAACTCATAGCCAGCCTGGGAGCAGCATTTCTACTTGCCGTCTGTGTGCTTTCTCCTGAGTGTGGAGTGTGTTCATATTACCCTCTTTGGGAAGGTTTTTAATGTGTAGCCTTCATTTTTTTCTAGTTTTAATCTTGGCATCTGTTTTTCAGAAACATTGGCCTGTTACTAAGTTGATGCCCAGATTTGGAAGGCAGACTGCTAAGAAGTGTTAAGGAGAGGAAGGGCTTGTCAGCACTTCTGGTCCAAGCTACCTGCATGGCCCCCTGGTTAGCTTTGGTGCACACTCCGAGCGGGCTGCACTCATCTGTCTGCCTGTAGCGACCTGTGTCTGTCCCACTTAAATGACTTACTCCTGAACACGTGCTTGGGGTATTTGATGAGATCTGCTCATTACCAGCACCCAACAATATTCACAACTGTTTCTGTCTCGCAGAATGACCACATAGCTATATTCAAGGTTTAAAAAAAAGACCAAGAACATTAAGAGTGGTTGTTACCCTAAGGAGCATTTTGCAGAATTACCAAAAGAGCTCTTTTATTATATACACTTGCCCCTGTCGCCTCCTTCCACCACCAGTGTTTCAAGGATGTCATGGAGGATGGTCCAGACACTGACTGGTATTTTGAAACACACTCACTTGAGGACTCTTCCTGTGTGGGTAGGGTAACCACCACTCCCATGGTCCTTCCGGGCCTGCTGACTCATCCTTTGCCTCTTGTGCTTTCTCCCGCTGGAATTCCAGTTGTCATCTTTGCTTGACGATTTTTCTCTAGCCTGTCCACCTCATAAATCTCCCCCCCCCATCCTGCCTTTTCTGTCTGTAGGAGATCATCCATTTATTCAGTAAATATTTATAAAACGTCTGCTCTGTGCCATGTACTGTGCTAAATGCAGGAGATAGGTAAGGGAGTAAGCTAGAATTAGTTTTAGTCTCGAGAGGCTTCTGGTCCAGTATATTTGTAACTAAATGTTGGGGAAAGGCTAATAGTCATGTGAATGAACATGGCACACAAACCCGATACGTTAAAAGGCAGTATGATTGAATCTGACTTATTGCTGGCACATGGGTAGGTTACTCTGTTGTTCTCAGGTACTTAAAACTTACCCTTTAACATGTTGATGTGATTTTTGACTCAAGTAGTTTCTCCTCAAGAGTAAAAGGAAGTTTTTGCGATAGACAATATTTGGCTTACAGACTGTGAGGTCTCTTGGAACCTTGACCTTCAGCCATTCACTGTGTGGCTGAGTGTCAGGGAGGACATTGTAGAGGCTCAAGTTCCCAGCATTTCACATGAGTTAACACAGTCCAGCCTTTGGCAACCTGCCACTCCCTCTGTTTGCAGACAAGTTTGTGAAATTTGATACTCTCACGTCTTTCTTTTAAATCCTGCAAGGTTCAGCAGTCTTTTAAACTCCTATTGTCAGACCCACCTGTGAGGTTCTTTTGGACCTGTTGTCAGAAGAGAGTGTGTACATTTCACTGACTTGGGAAAAAAAAAAACAACCTCTCAGCCTAGTGTTCGAACAACAACTTAATGCTTTGGATGCAGAAATGGGACACTGCTCTTTTTGTCTCTTCTGCTGCTACCAACTCCGCTTAAAATATGAACCATATACAAGCATATATTGTATCAGCAGAGCATAGTGAAATAGGATTTCAACAACTGTTCCTTTAGTCAACAAAGTAAACAGAACCTAGAGAGTTGTCCACTAAAAATACAGAGTACTTCTTAGGTAGAAGTAGAGTGGTATATGAGTAATAGGGCTCTTACTATATTTTGCTTTTAGCTCATCTCCTTTGGTTTCATTTTCATGCTTCAAGTCTTTGGGGCCCATCCTTGCCCTTGTCCTTGATGAATAGGTACGATGGCTGAAAAACACGTGTCTTGGTTGTTGCAAAGATCTAGCATTTGCTGACTGTGTGATTTAGCTTAAGTGGTTCAGATTCCTAATCTGTAAAGTAGAAATAATAAATGATGTCTGCCCTCCGCCCTCATTCCAACGCCTTCTGCTCAGTGTGTGGGTCAGATGAGAAACTGAATTATAAAGCGTCATTTAACTTACAGGGTGCTCTGCCCTGGGAATTTGCATTCTCACTGAAGATGGTACGTACTGTAGTCAGCTATCCCAGGGTGCATGGAATGAGTGTCTCTGTTATAGGATAGCAGTGGAGACTTTACCCTTCTTTGGCTTCTGTAATCATGAGCCGCTGCTTCTTACCTTATCCCCTCCCCCCCCCCCCCGCGGTGACCTGGACCTCTGTGTGGCCACTCTTTTTACTGTGACATTCTTTTTTCAGTTGACCTGGGATTTATCCTTATAACTTCCCAAACTAGTTACACTTCTTGGTTCTAGTTTTAGAGTTAACATGAAACAGTCCAAATCAGCACATTTCAATCTCATAGAAATTTCTGAGAGAGGGGTTTTATAACTCAGCTTCCTGTTTTTGGTAGTTCAGTAAGTAAGAGCTGGTGCCTGTCACGTGGGGCTGCACTTGGGCACTAAAGGCACCATTGTTTCTCCTCTGGTCCCAGATCTCCGGAAGTGCAGCCTAAGGGCATGCAACCCAAATGGAGATGAATGGGAAGTACAGACTTTTAACTCTTTAATGTGCAAAAATAACAGCGGTTTTGATTTCATTTAGGGTACTTGCTGAGTATGTGCCTATGTTTATTAGATTATAATTCATGTAAGTGGCTAAGCAGACTACTGATCTATAAAAATGAAGATGAAAGAATGATAAATAATAAAGCCATCTGTTTCTGATTTTTGTATGCTGCTCTGTGTTTATTAACCAGTAAGTGAAAAACATAACTGCACCTAGAGGAAGGGAAACTGGTGAAATGGCAGCATGGTGATACTTCTGCGTGCACCGTGCTAGTTCTTCTTAGAGTCGCTGCAGCCCCTGAGGACCCTGAAGCATCTTCTCAGAGATTAAGGGCAGGATACACTTGCCTCATTGAGTTACATGTTAATTAACAGAATTTAAAACAAAACAAAAAAACACCATCACAGCCCCTATGCCAGAGTTGGATGCTCTTGGTTCTCTTGCCCGTGTTGCTGGTGGGCAGCGTGATTTGGGGGGACATATATCTCTACTCTTCAGAATTTCATTTTCCCTAAGATTCAAAATGGGGCTAATTTTTTTTTTGCCCTGCCTCTGTTAATAGAGTTGTTTAGGATTAAATGTGGTCATGTATATGGACTTAAATCTTCACTTCTTACAAGCCATGTAACTTTGAGAGACTTCTCTGTGCCCGTTTTTTCATCTCTCAAGTGGAATAATATTAGTACCTACTTCCATGTTTTGTGAGAAGTGAGTTAATTCCCATCGAGTACATTGATCAGTGCCTGACAGTTAATGCCTAACAGTAATTTTTTGTGAAATTTGAAGGCTCTATGACTTAATATAGTTTTAGTCTACTGAACGTTCACAGTGACTTTTTTTTAATAAATAAAAATAACTAATGCCCTATTACCACGTTTTTTCTGATCATTTCGATAGTTTCACAAGATAGGTCTTTGTTGTCAGTACTCATGATACTGAAAACTTCTTCCCAAAATGCCTTTTGTCTTCAGAGCTTCAGACCAAATTTATTTATTCTAGGAAGTGCCTTTTACTGGCAGCATGAGTTTGGAAAGCTTTAGGTGGGAATCAGGATATGACCCTTGCCTTGTCTATTACTGTTAGAAGTTGGAGATCTTAACTGTCCAGAGCTTTGCTTACGTTGTATGTGACAAAAATTTTTTTAAGTGTTATCTTTGATTTTGAAGTATGCTAAATCAGTGTTTTTGTGACCCATTCGGCTTTGAAAGGTAATGAAATGTTGATCAAGAGCTCCACCACAACAGACCTATTTGTGATAATCCTAGTAGTTTATTTCACAGAAGCAGTTTTTCAGATAAAAATACTGCTCATGACTTCCTGTGCCTTTCCCTAAAGGGGTAAAATTAAATGGTGGGAAATGCTTGGAATTTAACTAGTAATTAACTTATAAAGAACCATTTAAAAAAATCGTAACTCCCCTAAGCTATTACAACAAAGAACCTTATGAATTCAGAATTCTTTTGTGTATTTATTTTTTATAAAGTGAAACCCAGTGACTGCTGTTCAGTATCTTTATGTTTGTTACTGAACTAAAATGATGTCTTTAGATAGAGGAGCCTTTGAGCCCCATACTGGCTTTTCAACCTCAGTCCAGTTTAGATGAACACTGATGCTGCTGCTGTTAAACTAATTACTTGGTTATGAGTATGGATATTTGTGGCTTGATATTATAGACTTTCATTACAGGATTTGATGATGGGATATTTGAAAGTTGTTAGAGAAAATGGGCATGTAGACTTTTCCTCTTTTCTGCTTATCAGTAGGATTGAGGCTGTCAAATATTTTGTTTCATCTGTCTTACCTGGAGTATTACCTAGTTGTATATTTAATAATTCTTGAATGCCAAGTGCCTTCTTTCTACCTTTTTACTTATATTCAGTGTGGTATTACAGTCCTGAATAGCATGATTGGGCTACCATTTTGAAATGAAGAAATTACTTTTAATTACTTTTATTAATACAAAAGTACAAGTTAATTTTATCTGCTAGTTGATTTGTTTCCCAGAGCTTTTGTGTTAAGGAAGACAGGATTCTGTTTGGAGAGGTACTGAGTAGACTAGCAGGTGTAGAGTAGAAGGTGTTTGCAAGGTGCCACATGGTAGGATGAAAAGATTGCCGTTTGGAAACCCTGGGTCTCTGTGATGCTGGGGAAATTTTCTGCTTCTTTGAACATTAGTTTCCCCCAAATGTCAATGGACATTCTGTGTATCTGGAAAGGTTATAATCTGATACCACACTATGCTGATACATAGTATAGTTCTACCAAATAGTAACTGTGATATTTTGTATCAGAAATTTGTTCCATTTATGTTTAATATTTCAAAGCAGTGCTGAATGGACATTTTGGGATTTTTTGTTTTGAACATATTAATACTAATTAATATTAGTAAGCTTATATTAATAGGCTTATAATTTTCCAAGATTACCAGAAGACTTTGAGAACACCAAAAGGAATGCTTGATTTCTGAACATATTAATAGGCTTATAATTTTCTAAGATTACCAGAACATATCAATAGGCTTATAATTTTCTAAGATTACCAGAAGACTTTGAAAACATCAAAAGGAATTCTTGATTTCTGAGCAAACTAATCATTAATAAATTCTTATTTCTTGATTCCTTTGTTTACTGTGTTAAGAGTTGTAATGATCACTTTCCCCTATCTCCAGTCTTGGGCATCTTTGTGAGTTTAGCTTTAAAAAAAGTTAGCAGAGTTACTGAAAAGGATATAGAGTACTGCCAGGATAGTTTCCACATTCACAATGAAATATGTCATTCCTAATTTGTTTCAGGAGTATTTGAGCCTTTTGAGACTGTTTATAAAGTGCCCTGAGGAACACAAATTGTGTTTTCAAGTTGGTCTCTTTGTAAGGGAAAAGGAAAGGATGCAATAAGGAGTGTGTTCATGGGCTGCACCTTCCCCATGTCTCTCTTATTTTTTCTGGTTCATCGCTGGTTGGGATCCTATGTTAGTACATTAGTGTTCCTATGAACCTGTGGTTGTTCCCACAAGCAGGTGGCTATATTTTAATGCAAGTTGTACTATATGCTGCCTGGGGGCCAATATTTGAAACATTATCTATTTTAAAGATTTTTATTTATTTATTTGTCAGAGAGAGAGAGAGAGCAAGAGCGAGCACAGGCAGACAGAGTGGCAGGCAGAGGCAGAGGGAGAAGCAGGCTCCTTGCTCAGCAGGAGTCCCCTGCTGATGATGTGGGACTCCATCCCAGGACGCTGGGATCATGACCTGAGCCGAAGGCAGCTGCTTAACCAACTGAGCCACCCAGGCGTCCCTGAAACATTATCTATTTTAATGAGACATAAAATTGTATGCTAAGTCTTCTTTGTTTAAAAAAAAATTTTAAGGTTTTTTTTTTTTTTTTCCAATTTGTTTCTCCAGGTGGCATTTTTCTGAAGTTGTTCATTGACACTTCCCAGCATTCCTACAGATAAAATAGGTAAGTAGTAGAAATCAGATACCCTCATTATGACAATTCTTTGGATACACTTTCCGGGGGGTAGCCAATTACTTCTTGAAAGAATTACAGTATTTCAAACTTTTGGATCTTGAATGGTAACACTAGTTTGTTTGTTTTTGGTTAGAAATATCTCCTCAATGATTGATTGTAAGAGACGCTGTAAAGGTTCTGTGACCATATATAAGCAAATTTCTGAGCTCTTTGTAATGGGCATAGCTGACTCCGAGTTGTCTTTCCTTTTGAGTTCTCTGTGGACCATTTCACCATTTTTACCATCTCTCTGTGAAGGGAGAAGTAGAGATGGCCAATTCAAATTACCCAGTTTTATTACTTGATGACAGCTCAGGTAGAGGAATTGCCTAAATAAAAGTTGAAAACAGTTGACTAATAGGTGATGTATGATTGAGTCTCTCGATTCTGATTTATAAAGGTTACTTTTGGAAAATGTTAGCAATAACAAATAGGGGTTGAGTAATCTCCTACAGTATGCATTCAGGAAAATCAATTAAATAATTGTTTTAAAAGACTTTCATCCGTCTCTGCTTCTGAAAAGGCAGACAGTATTC